>KN475047.1:54536-68322 GCA_000787095.1 Periophthalmodon schlosseri
AGAGCCTTACCTTGTTCTAGGCCGACCTTCTGCTGTCTGGCACACCATAAAGCAGCCGGGACTATTGTTAATGTCCTGGAAAATCACTGCGCTCCATTTTAACAGCAGTGATGTGATCATGACAAATGTGTGGAAAGAAAAGATTAAATCACCGCTTTTCCCAGGAACAGTTACGGAAGAAGAATATGATTGATTTTTAAAACTTCAACATGGAATTTCAACAAGAAAAGCCTGTAAAATCGATAGAATGATCTGATTAAAGAGGGGGCATTTTGCAAAATTGATTTTTTTTTTTTTTTTTTTTTTTTTTTTAGCTTTCTACCATGTTGTTCCCTCATCAAAAACATACCTGAAAAGGTTTTGTGTTGTGATAGCGATCTGAAGGGGGAGTGACTTAGTGTAGGGAGCAAAGGGAGGAGAGACTCAGAGTGTCAAAAACTTGTAAGACATGTGAATACTTTGTTTTCGATTAATATAGCATTTTCAAAACAATAAAAGGTAACATGGTGAGCTATACATGTCATATGTTAGCAGTTAATACCCCATTGAAGTAAAATACCCCTCTTTAACAAGATTTTTAAATTCAAAGATTAAAAACATTGTATCATCAAAAGTAGTGATGCACGATAATGGAATTTTCAACCGATACGATAACAGACTGTTTAAAGATGTGCATCATCGATAAAGTAAAACTGATAATACATTTTAAATTAACCAGATTTTTGAAATGTAAAACGTGTTTTTTATTTGTTTTAGTTTATAGGCCTAAATGGTCTAAAGCAGGTCATATAATACATATAAAGCCTTACAAATATGAAATTATTCTTAACAATATGCTTCAGATAAGTCATATTTTATCTATTAATAATTATCGGTGACCAATATTATCGTGCATCCCTACTCAAAAGTGCTTTATGGCAAAAATCAACTTTGCAAATGTTTTGACATGAATGTTTTGCTTTCATCAAGTATCAGTTCAGCCTGTAGCACTATTCCCCACATAGAAGTGAAAGAAGACAGGTTGTCACAATATAGGGCAAAAAGAAGCATTTCACTTAAGATTAATTAACAAAAATAACAACAACACTCCCTTTAACGGAAGCATAGCTGGACTGGACTACAATAGACTGGACTGAACAACACTATCACAATGTCTTGAGGGTTAAAGTCTCAGGGTGCTGGATCCTGTACTGATGGAAAATAAACTTTTCCTGCATTAGAACTCCAGCCTCATGCCTCTTTTTTCAACTCTCGTGGAACAACCATTTATTCTACAACACACAAATGAAGCACATCACCACGCACACATGATTGCTCCTGGACCTGCCAACTTTTCTTCTGAAGGAACAAAGTCAGCACAAAGAAGGCTTACTGCCTGCTTCACCCTCTCTGTTTTGGACAATAGTATTTCAGTGCAAATTGTGCACTGTACAATTAAAAATTGCCATACCCTGATGTATACATATAGGCAACAAATACTGGATATTGTATTGGCAGCAAAAATATATGAGACCATCCCTATTCTTGAATGATATGATGTTCTCACATTCTATGGAACAGCTGGCACACTGCAGGTGGTCTGATTGTTAGGTCATGGTGCACCTTCTGCTCTACTGGACTTTTTTAATCGAATCCCAGCTCAGACAGTTACCTGAATGTCTCTTCTCCTTTTCACACATTTCCCAGCCCATAAAGTCTACAATATTTTAAGGTTTTATATTTTGCTATAGTGCTTTTGTTTGTACTACTTACATGTAAATATTTGGAACTCAAGATGCAGCCTTGATTTTTGAAGAGGCAGTATTATTGACTTTTTTGAGCGTTCTACTATGTTATAACGTTGTTCCCTCATCAAAACATGCCTGAAGAGGTTTTAGAGGTCATTCCTGCATGGCTCTTGTACAAGGCTACAAACCAAGAAGCTTTCTGCAGCGCTCCCACATGGCCATTTTTCATAAATATACAAGTGCAAGATACAAAACAATACACTACAATTTCACAAACCTGTGCAGTAGTTTCATTAGCTGAATGCATGCTGATTGTGTTGTGACTTGGTGAGGGCAGAGAGGAGAGCAGGAATTTGAGTGTCAAAAACTAAACTAAAACTAATTCATGATAATAATGCATTGGATTTATATAGTGCCTTTCAAGACACCCAACTTTACAGTGCATTAATCATTTACTCCACACTCGGTGATGGTAAGCTACTATTGTAAGCTGCCCTGGGGTAGACTGACTGATTAAACATTTTAATATGTTGTTTTTGGCAAATATAGTATTTTCAAAACAATAAAAGGTAACATGGGGATCTAAATACGTGTCAACAATTAATATCCAATAGAAGTGTTAAAAGATGTATTTAAGTATCAATGGTACAAGGTGAGTATGGCTAGTTGTGGTGTACAGTTGTGTGTGCAGTGTGTGTGGGACACTGACCTCTGAGGAAGAGCTCCTCCTGCACAGCTCGTCTGGCAGCAGCAGAGAAACAGCGCCTCTTCAGCCAGTCGCAGTCAAACACACTGGAGTGCTGGCCCTGCCACACCACTGACACCTGGGGACAGAGATGCATGTGGTGGTCACATTTAAGGCCATAATACATACAATAGAGCAATGATATGATTGTTTTAGTTGGATACAATTTATTTAAAATGGTCATTATTTTACTGAAACTCATTTACCATGTTCTCCTGTGCTTTAAAATACATAATAACTTGTTTACACCTGCACATTCAGGTTGAGTTAGTGAATTTTAAAACATAAGCCCAAACATTGCTATTCCTAATCCTGAATCTTCTCATGCATTAAGACATATGAAAAGGGGGATTCAGTAACAATTACACTGGAGAAGATCATCTCAGATGATAATGTGTTCTCTGTGGGTACAACTTGTTCCTGTGGCCTTGGATGTCTTGAGCTATAACTGAATACAGAAAAGTAATAATAAAATATAAATTATTTGTTTAACATTAGGTGTAAAAAGGCAAATGGCATTAAATGTAATTGATCACCAATGTCTTGATCAGATCAGAGTTGTCTCATAGAATGTTTATGTCACCCATATCAACCCAGTTTAGTGACATCATTATTCCCAACTCGTTGGAGCAGGGTTTTTTTTATGATGCCAAACACATCCATCTTCCACAGACAACAGGCCTTTACACATTTCTCCCATACAGCCACATAACTCATGTGGTTGGATTACTATTGCACTTTCACATACATTTTAATAGCCTCAGATATTTATTCAAATCTGAATGTAACCATTTATTCATTTCCTAAACAGTAAAATGAAAGCTGAGCACACTGAAGTGCCAGTTATTACCATCCTGTGGGTTGTAAAAGCCGGCCTAAGTGGTGCACGAGTATGTTGGGGAAGCCTATGAATTTTATTGGACATTTAAACAGTCACCTTGGGTGATAGTAAAACCTACAGAACGTTTATGAATGAATGTTGAGTCTGGGCACAGTCTGTACCACAAAGCAAGCTCAACCTACCCAGCATATGTCACACTGGTGTGCTGGTTTCCCCATCAACCTGAAACATCAACTGTGTAGACTCCAGCTAGGTACTCCTAAAAGGAGAGTCCTGATATGCTGCCCTAAAGGGACTGGATGAAGACTGCCTCTTTTCCACTGGCATGTGACACAGGTCTAGCAAGACACACCCAATGGCGTGACAAAGGCTTCACTGCCACACCGTGCTGGACAGCTATAAAAAGACAGGCACTAAAAGAGCATCAACCCTGATAGCAAAACAATGAGCAGCAACTAAGAGTTTAAGCACATCATGCTTCTGTTCATGAACATGACCAACAGCAACAGAAGACGCTGCTTTTTGTCATCGAGCACCAGAAGCAGCAGCAACTACAAAGACACAAGCAAATGTGTGTCCTGCAAAGCAGCAATACACAGACAGCGCCATAGAAGGACACTTTGGCTGCTGTTATTGGAACCACGTAAACTGAGACTGCTGCTACCTTTTCCCCTCTTTTCACGGCATTGGCAGACCCTGCAGCATGCGTTGGTACTGAGGAATCAATTAACTTTCATTTTGACCTGCTGTGATGTAACTGACAGTATTGCTTCACTGACAGCCATGCGTCCCAAACCCAGAAAAGGGCCATGGCTCAATGATGCAACACGTGCAGTGAGTGGATCGCAGGTGGAAAAGTGATAACTTGGAAGTATCTAACCAAATTCTTAAAGACTGCTAGACAATGTATCAATGGACTGGTAAGGGTGAAAAAACTAAGTATTTCGCCAACCTGATTTTAGAAAATATTTACAAACCTCACGTTTCTTTTTTTCTGTGTGTAACCCCAATCCATCCATCCATCCCAATAAGGCTGTCGCTATTAGAGCCAATGTATCTTTAACACTGGCCTAACTGCATCGTGCTCTGCTGTTTTAGTCAGTGTGAGCCTATGTCACTGTCTGTGGTCACAGGGATAGTTGATAAATTAAAACCATCGTCTTGTCCAACAGACCCAGTGCCATCTCGCTTTTTTGAGGAACTATTGGCCCTTGTGTTAGGGAGATCATCAATAGCAGTCCATCTTCTGGCATTGTCACCTCCTTTGGTAAAATGGCTGTTGTTGAACCACTGATCAAGAAATCTGGTCTCGACCCTACAATTTTGTCTAATTATTGTCCAATTTCCAAACTTCCCTTTATGTCAAAGATTTTAGAGAAAAGCGTCTTTGTGCAGTTACAGCCTTTTTTTTAGATGGAAAAGGCACTTTAGACACTTTCCAGTCAGGCTACAAAGCATTTCACAGCACTGAATCTGCACTTTGAAAGGTTTTTAATGATCTGTTTTTAATGACTTATGCTGGTGATTCTGCTATTTTAGTGCTTTTAGACCAGACTGTTGCTTTTGACACAGTCAAACACGCAACTCTTTTAAAATGTCCTGAAGACTGTGGGTGTCAGGGAGTCTGCCCTGGACTGGTTTAGGTCGTACCTGTCCGGGCGGTCCTTCACTGTAAGGCTGGGGGAGTCCACCTCGTCCTCTGCTCCTCTGCACAGTGGAGTTCCCCAGGGTTCAATTCTTGGCCAAATTCTTTTTGCCTTGTACCTCCTCCCACTTGGCAAAATCTTTAAAAGATATGGCTCGTCATATAATTTTTATGTCGATGATTGTCAAATTTATATGTCAATCATTAATAAAAACAACAGCAGCCTCCTGACACCCCTAACCGACTGCCTAAGTGACGTCGAGGCTTGGTTGGCTCAAAAATTGTTTTAACTGAATGAAGGAAAGACTGAGGTCATATTGTTTGAACCTGGTAGCTTCCTTGTCGACTTGGGACGCTTAAAAGATGTGCGCCCCACAGTCTCCAACCTTGATGTCAACATACAGTGATTTTGAATTTGATATGCAAATCAACAGCGTCTTAAAATTGAGTTTTTATCATCTACGGCTTTTATTCAAAGTCATACCTTTTTTTTAGCTTTTAATATTTTTGAACAGGTGCACAGACGCATGCACACTTTAATCTCGTCACGTCTGAACTACTGCAATGCACTTTGCACACACATACACGGGAAAGTGCATTTCCCGTCTGCATTTAGTCCAGAATTCCACGGCACAACTTTTAACAGGAACCAAAAAACAAGAACATATCACACCAATTCTTGCATCTTTGCACTGGCTTCCTGTTAATATTAGAATTGATTTTAAGATTTTATTGTTTGTTTTTAAAGCTTTGAACAGACTGGCCCCACAATACATCTCGGACCTCATCCAAATTAACACCCCCGCACGCGCTCTAATGTCCGAGGGCCAGCTCCAACTCGTGGTACCTCAGAGAAGACTTAAAACCAGGGAGGGCAGGGCCTCTCTGTGGACGGCCCTAAGCTCTGGAAAGCTCTGCCCCCCCATGTCCGTACAGCCCCCACAGTGGAGTGTATCGAGTCTCGTCTCAAGTTTTAATTCTGTGTTTTTTAACACAGCGTGAGTTGTGTGATCCTCTGTGTCTTTTATTTAATTTAATTATTCATTCACCTTATTCATTTTATAGCTTTAACTCTTTTTAGCTTTATGTATTTTAATGCATTTTATTTATTGTTTTTATTTACAATTGTTCTTCTATTGTCTTAATTTGTCTGTGCAGCACTTTGGAAACTGTCATGTAAAACTAGCATCGAAACTAGATATTCATTTGAGCAAGTATCGATGCTAAAAAAAAGTCACAGGACTGAAATGAACCTTTCCTGAATAGCTTTAGAATGATCTTGAACTGTATCAGAACAAGTATACACATAGACTAGTATATGTCCATGGACCACTATGGAACATACCTGGATGACTGAGGGATTACACAGATATAAGGCCACATGGTAATATAAAAAGAAAATACTACAATTTACTGTTGAAAATGACGTTCTATTGTCTAAATAAAGAGTGTTTTTAATTATTGAGGTATCGGAATTGGTTTGAAATTTTAATACTGTGACAACACTAGAATTGACACACATAATGGTGTGCAAGTCACCCCATATCCGGCCCTCCACCCAGTGCCACAGTACATCCCTGACGTGCTGCTGTGTACCTTGTTGTCAGAAGTGAGCTCCACGGAGTCCATCCTGATGTTCACGTCTAGATCCCCTACGAGCAGCTTTCGGGCCTGGGCAGACTGGAGAGTGCACATGGGGCACTGGCAGTTGTCCCGGAGCCAAGTGAAAGGGTAAACGCTGTGCCCGCCGTCCTCCCACTCCACCTGCAGGAGGCGCTCTTTGTGTAGGGCCTCGACATAGCGCACACTCTGGCCCAGCTCGGAGAGGGAAGCCGGGCTGTGTGTGTGCTGCCCACGCCTCTGCTGCATCTTGGAGGACACAGAGAGCTGAGGAGGTACACCACGGCCCCTCACACACTGCATAGCCAAGGAGCTCCTGCGAAGGGCGGGCACCACAAAGCGACTGCATCTGCTCATCCACATGGTTCTGTGCTGGGGGCTGTAAAAAAAACACGGACAGCTATGGAACAAGATTGGGAATGGGGCTGCAACTAATGACTATTTTAGTAGTTGACTAGTCAGAGATTATTTGTCTTTTAAAGCCACTGTATGCATTTTTTTGCCATGTTGGTTGTGTTTATTGCACAGAAAAACATGCACCCTTAGTGTGAGCAGGCTTGCATCTCCACAAACCTGACTCTTATTTGGCCTGGAGGAGGGCCTCTCGTTTCCATGGAAATGCCTATGGCTGTAATATGCTACAGTATAACAGAAAATATATTTATCTCCATGTAGAATGTTCCAGAGTATTGTTTAACTTTCTATTTCCATGGAATCATGCAGATGATGTGCCACCTCCTGAAAGTTACATACTGTACCTCATTATCACCCAAATAAAGGTTGAAATATGGCGAGGGAAGGCTTCTAGAGAATAATTACAAAGTGTATTCTACATGAAAATCAGAAAGTGTATTCTTTTTTGACATTTTAATTTAATAATGCAGCCATCTTTGTTGTTCTTATGTCCTTTACAACATTACAGACTAACATTAAGTTATGCTTAAAACAAAAAGAATGACATCTAATTGGTTTAAATGCTAGTGCTGTTCAATAACTGTTACATATATGGATGACAGTATTTAGTTAAATTGTGGAAATGGCCTTTGACCTAAATAGATGGTGGCTGGATTACGGCCAGTTGTGTTGCAGTGAGTCAATCTGCGGAACGGTATGTGCTACTTCAGGGTTTTCAAGTTGTAATCATTTATTCCAGTTACAATATGCCAATAAAACATTGGACAGTCACAAAAACGCAAAACTGATGGGCACTGGCAGTAAAAAAAAAAACAAAAAAAAACTCTACTTTTCTAGCTCTACATCTTAAACAGGACGTTAGACAATTTTTTTTTTAGCCCAAATGCATCATATATTAAGCTGTAATAAACAGCGCTACGTAAATAATGGTTTAGTCTCCAAACATATTAATATGTTATAGTGCAGAGATCTTGCGTAAACGTTCTCAAAATACAATAGCAAAAGATGCACTCAAAAAACTAAGCTGCTCCTGAATGAATTACAGAGACTACTGTGTTTGACAACAACTGATGCTCAACGTGACGATTTGCTAGCTAGCCTCAACTAGTTTAACGTTAGTTAGGTTAGCTCAACTGTTGTAACTGATTTTACTGAGTTATTCGGTAAGTAGTAATTACATTTCTAGCTTGAACTTTCAAAAGAAGCCGGGCGAGCACACGTACCTTAGCTGGTAAACAGAGAGGCTTCCTTGTTGTGTGCCAGGAGCTGCAGACGCCGCACGCCGGGTGAGTAAAGAGGCGTGTCTGCGGAAGTGGGTGAAAGGTGAACACAACGGAACGCAGCAGCGAGCGGAACGGAACTTAGCAGCGAGCGGAACGGAACGCGAGCGGAACCACAGTCTAGCGGAACGAAGCGGTTATAGGCTACAGTGGTGGAAAGAGTACTGTAAATTTGTACTCAAGTAAAAGTACAGTTTCATGGCTAAACATTTATTGAATTACAATTAAAAGTACTGCTGCCAAAATGGTAGTCTACTTAAAGAGGGGGTACGCTATTACAGTTCTGTATGTAGCTATAAATTGCTAACACATAACATATTTACATCACCGTGTTACCTTTGTTTTGAAAATGCTTTATGCTTTATTATGTTTAATAAGTTTCAGTTTTTTGACGAGTCTGAGTCAGTCCCCATTCAGATCACTATCACATACATCCTGCTAATGAAACTACTGCACATCGCATCAGGTTTGTGAAGTTGTAGTGGATTATTTTGCATCATGCTTTTGTATATTTGGAAAAATGCTGTGAGGGAGCATGGGTGACGTAGGTTTGTTGGCTGAGTCTTGGACATGATCTAAGGAGAGTTTGAATAGGACCCGGGAGAGTTCTCTAAATTACTCAAACATGCATGGATGACAGGCATGTTTCTGATGAGGGAACAACGTTATAAAACAGTCAAAAGCTTCAAAAAGTAAAATATAGCTGCACATGGACAACACTACTCAAAGTAGTACTAGCCTATTACTTTTTGCCACAATTTTAACAGCATTTTAGACCAGTTTTTTGTAGAAAACATGATACATTAAAGACTAACAGTACTCCTACTTAAAAATTAAATCAGATGATACATCCCAACTCTTTAAGTTACGCTTACTTGAATAGTACTTTTCCCAAAATACTTTTTTGTTCTTACTTGAGTAATTTCTTGGACCACTACATTGTACTTCTACTTGAGTAATATTATTTTGAAGTAACATTACTCTTACTTGAGTACATTTTTTGGATACTACCCACCTCTGCTTATCATTTAAAATGTAATTACAACATGACTAGATTTATATTCAATTACAAATACAAGTACAGGTTTAAAAATCTACTCAAAGTACAATTACCCAAAAAATCTACTCAAATAGGCTACAGTAACATATTTGAAATCTGGTACTTTCTTCCCCTGCATTTCAATAGATACTTGGATCATTCCAGAAATTGTTGTGCATGAAAACAGCCATTTAGTTAATTGTGGATGTGAGCACAGGTGTAATGTGAAGGACACAACATTAAATAATGCACAAAATCTGCTATTTTCAAATGATAGACATAAAAATTTGAAAAACCAAAGCATATCTGAAGCAGTGGTGCAAGAAACACAAATGTTCAAATGATTTCATATTGTCAACATAAAGCTTTTGTCTCTTGCTGACTTAGTCACAGTGGGAAGAGAAACCAAAACTTTTACTCAAGTAAGAGTACTGTTACTTCAATAAAAAATATTACTCAAGTAGGAGTAAAAGTATGCAGCTTGAAAAGTATAATTTCTTTAAAAAGTTAATGTAAGTGAGTACTACTCACCTCTGGACGTAAGTTCTAGGTCAAAGAGGGACACAGGATGAATCCAGTTTCAGCAAATAAAAAGCAACAATCATACTTTAATTAGCCTAAATGCACATAACAACCATGTATTTCTTCTCATGTCAAAAGAAGGCTGAATTTTGTCTTTCCCAGTGAGGTCTACCTGGACGACTGAGGGATTACACAGACAATTCATCCCATTTTCTTTCCACCTAATATTATGTAATTTCCTCTTTCCATTCCATTGATAATGTGCAGGCAGGCCATGCAGTTTAGAGGGTTGTCTAGGCTACATGCAAATGTGGGGCATCAGGATGTGATCACAGATAAAGCCATGTTGAAGTAATTTAAAATGGAACTAAACACTAAATCCACTTTTTTGCTACTAAACTGTATACGTGGTGTTTTAATAGCATTACTGTTCCTAGTCATTTTTTAGCTGCTTTAGTGCAAACTAGGTACATTTGCAGCTTTCTGCTCAAAAATGCCTAAATCTAAGTGTGCTGCTAAAAGTCTACTCTGACTACCCTGCCACCCTCAGTCTTTTCTTTAGTCCACAGGTACTACCCAGTTGAGCAGCTCTATTTGAAATGTGGTTGTCGGCAGAGTTTAGGTGTTTAGTCCCACTTTAAAGACCAGTGGGACACAATGCACTGTCATTGTGAGACATTGTGCTGGCCATTGTTGACACACAAGTATAATATGTTCATATATATATGTTCATAATGTTTGCATTTTGGTTTGCTTTTGACTAATGGATAAAAAAAAAATCTATAGGTATTCTATATGGATCAGTTTGAAACGTTTACATTCTGTTCCCTCTCTGCACTGGTCAAATTTTTTGATCAACATCGCAATCGGGTAGGCAAATTGGTATCAGTATTCTCCAAACCCAAGTATCACTATCAATATCTGACAGAAGCAGCTGGTTTCGGTACATATCTAAGTCTAATGTTTCTCTGTAGTAACAAATAAATAAACAAATGTAAAATGTAAAGGAAACATGCAACTGCTCAAATATCAGTATTAAATCCGTTTTAGCTAATTTTGAGCTTTCCGTTCTTAGATTAATAAGCATCTCTTCCTGTTAAAGGATCTGTACATATATAGATTTTAAATTCCATAAACATGACCTATCTGTGTCCCCATATAGGAGGGGATTTGATGTTCAAATCAAATATTGCTGTTACTGATAACTATTGAAATGTTGATTTATACTTGATTACAAAAACATTGCGCATGATGTTTATGTTGTTTATGTTATCATTTGAAGTTTTGGTTCTCAAGACAGTTATACCATCAGAAAGCGGAAACAGACTCACATGAGTCTCTCATTTGGGTTGCCAGTTTCAATGCTGAAATCCAGTTGGTTGATACCTAAAAAGACTCTCTCTGATCTGAATGGTCACTACCTAAACCCCAGCACCTTCAGCCAATCATTAATCAGTGGTAGTGCAGCCTCTGTTGCTGCAGTATATGCTGTCCATATATTGAATGAGAAAAAACTTTGTGTGTGCTCTATATGTCGGTTTAGTTGTGATTGTAATACCTTTTTTAAAACTGTAAGAACACAGGCTATACAGTTCCTTTAAAGTCAGTGAAACATATAAAGAATATGGCGCTGATTGCCCTGACATCCATGCAATATCTGCGCTAACTGCCCCCCGTGACGTTAGTTGGACGTTAGATGTGGGCTAAAGGTGCGGACTCACATGCCTTATAGGTTATAGTGTCGAGTGTCTCTATAATTAGCCTGTTCAAAGTATGTCTTGTCTTCCCTGTGTTAGTAAACCTGCTGCACACTGTACTTTGCCATCTTGCATAATTCACTGTATAACATATGCTGTCACACATGGACTTTACATCAGGATGGCAGGGCAGGAAAACAAGCTGTTTACAACGGGCTTATTCCTCTCATCACTGCAGCCTCTGTTATGTCTGCCTTATAAATAGCGTGCAGCTCGTCTCTCTTCAAAGCGCTCATAATGAAGGAGCAACAGCTGGCTCTGTAAATCACACAGAACTTTCAAAGCTTGTATGGAAAACGCAGAGGCCAGCTTTGTCATTCCGAAGCAATTTAAGCTTTTACACCATGTTAACCGTATAATGGCAGTAGAATCTATAAGATATATGGCCTTCGAAGTGCTGCCTTAAAGGGGAGGGACATACTATCTAAAGTCAAATTTTATGAGCTGTTAACTTTGTTGTAACAATGCACCCTCGTCATTATCTTACTCAAAGTTGTATTTTGATTGATTTATGCATGTTTGAGTAATCCTGTATTGTCCTGCACTTGAGGTTTGAGTGTTAAGAAAATGTCTGTTTTCACCTCCCCCCTATCTTCGCCCACTTTTCTGTACTTACTTGCAATTATAAAATAAATTAATTAATCAAAATAGGCTCTGAGCCATGCATGTAGGGTTAAAAAAATTGCCATTTTGCATCAATATAAACACATGAAAGAACATTTGCTGTTTACTTCCATAGACTATATAAAGAAGTAGACTATGAGAGTGTGATGTCAACCATAGCGTTCGGCTCCAGCCAAATGAAGCTTATCGAGGCTAGCAGTTATAGGGGCCAATTTGGAGCCGAGTTCCATGTTTTGAATTCCAAGTGTGAGTATCATAGCAACCAAAGTGCTTAAAATGTTCATATTAACCCATTCTACATGATCCTGATGTTTTGATTTCACTAGTTTGTCTGTTAATCAAGCATTGCTAAGTGCCCACCCCTTTCTAAACCAGCAGTGCGGGCGGAAAGGGGTGTTACCTTCAACAGCCTCGTTCTTGATCTTTGGTTGCTATGATACTCACGGTTGGAATTCCAAATATGGAACTCGGCTCTAAATTTGCCCCTATAACTGCTAGCCCTGATGAGCTTCATTTCACTAGAGCCAAACGCTAACGGCGATGTCACACTCACTTAGTGCACTTCTTTGTACAGTCCATCAGAGCCAGTTAATACGAACATTTTAAGACCAAAATTATGAGTCTGCCAGCAACAGTTACGAAGAGAAAGATGATGGTTTTTCAATAGAAAGTTAATTGGAGTCCATGGAGCCGAATCTCGCCAATGCTTACTTCCTATTTAGAACCTGGCAGCTTGCAGGTTAGCTACGTTAATTTATATATACAGTCTATGCTTAATACGGTGAAATGACTACGCAACGCTGCCAAATCCTACGTGTATCACCGATTAAGAAAATAAAATTGGAGAATTAAGTAAGTAGAGAGCAGTGGGCATATGCCGGTGGCGGTGAAGATGGGGGTTGATCTGCAATACAGCGTCTTGAAAATAAGTATTAAAGCAATTATAGATTGCCCAAACATGCATGAATCACTCCAAATACAACTTCGGGTGAGTAAATGAGAAGGGGAAACAACTATAACATGTTTAAAAGCTCTGAGGAATCGATTTTGCATAATAGGTCTGCTTTAGGTTTCAGACTGATGACAAAAACAGGGAAGAACTTGCTGCCTCCACTCAGAAAAATGCCAAGTTGTTTGGAAATTGGGAATCCTCTCAACCACTGAGCCTACTGGGTGTAGGGTTTTCACTGTGAAATCACCCAGATCTGTATACATAACTCATTTATTTGTGTTTTGGGCAGGATTTTTTTTCCATAATTGTTCAACTTTCCTTTTTGTCTAGTCTTCTACTGTTGTCAGAGCAGATGAAGCAAAACGTGCAAACTTCCTTCACCTCAGACACTTCCTCAGGCTCCAAATGGGGAAGCCTAATGCAAGGGATACAGAACAGTGTGTTTTGTCATAGCATTTGTTAAACTAGTCATTGTCAGAGAATGCATCCTAGTGTGTCACCTATATCTATGTATAATCTGTCTAATATGACACACAACAAACCTCATCAATGCCAATGTTGACTGTTCAAATGTCTCCAGGCTTGTCTGATTATAAACTGCTATAGACAACCAGTCTCTT
>JACM01058193.1:0-14257 GCA_000787095.1 Periophthalmodon schlosseri
AGTGGTTCCTTGATGTAAAGAGCTTCATGTAAGTTTTCTGAAGTCTCTTGGAGCTAAAGAGTAAACTACAAAATATGATCTGGTCTGTTCCGATCCATAGACTGTTTATATAAATGGACGTAGCTAACCTGTTAGCCGCCGCATTCCAAACAGGAAGTGCTCATGGGCACTTCCGGCTCCATCGACTCTGGCTCCAATTCACTTTACACTGAAAAACTGTCTCCTCTCTCTGTACCTGCTGCTGTCAGACTCATGTTGGTCTTAAATGTTCGTATTAACCCTCTACAAGATCCTGGGGTTTTTATTTCACTATTGTGTCTGTAAATCAAGATATGAACATTAATAACAGATGAAATCCTGGGGTTTTTATTTCACTATTGTGTCTGTAAATCAACATATGAACATTAATAACAGACGAATCAGGCGCCTTCTTCCCCCGAAGTTGCCTCCCGCTAGGTTAGCGACAGGTTTGATTGACAGCGTTGCTAAGCGCCCGCTCCCTGTTAAACCAGCGGTGCGGGCGGGAGGGGAAGCTAAATTCAACAGCCTCGCTCTGGATTGGCTCTTTGGTTGCTATGATACGCACATGCAGAATTCCAAATGGGGAACTCAGCTCCTTTATAACTGCTCTGGCCTCGACGAGCTTCATCTGGAGCCGAACGCTGTGGGTGACGTCACGCTCAGTCCACGTCTTTACACAGTCTACGTTCCGAACAGCCACTGGTGAAAATGGACAAATGACAAAAACCTGATCTGTGTAAAACGATCTTAAAACGCCGCTGCCTGCGCATGTCCAAATGTCCACTGATGGCGCTGTAGATTACACATGTTATTATAGAGGCTGTACGTTCGCATGGAAGCCCTTTGAATGTGCGCTGTCATTTTAGAACAAAAGCCAGGACAGAGTCTGAAACACCTCAGGCCTCGTTCACTCAGCCTGATCACATTATCTGAGCTAAATAGATTTGAAAGATTTAGTTTATCGTTCCAGAGAGAGATCACTGCCATAAACAATTACACTTAGGATAAGCATTCGCGACGTCTACGGCGGCGTGCGGCGGAGCCGCAGAGGGACTAACGCACAGACACATTTGAGCCTGATTTTAAATAGCACTTACAGGAGATGCTATTTTTGCTATGCTAACGGCTAACAGTTTTTATCTAGGTTAATGGTAAATGTATATAGACCTATTTTGTGCGCAGGGAGTTAAGTTGTAATGAGATAAAGACAATCCCTTCATTAGAGGGCAGTGTGTCGGCCTTTAACGGACCGTGATGGGATTATGACTCGGAGTCAGGTCAAGAGTCAGGACTAGGCCAATTGATACTTTGCAGTGACATAACACTGCGGGAGTTCTGCATGTATCTCTATGGCGGATTGTTCGGCGGTTCTCGTGGGGAAACAATGCTCACATTAGCAAACACTGACAAAAAAGTTTTAAGATTGTCTGAAAACTCAAGAAAAAATACAAAATGGATTTAAACAGCACATTGTCAGGAGCCTGTGGTCACGTTCACTGTTTCAATAAAACAGTGAGAGTGACTCACTGAAAAACTGTTGGCTAATGCTAATGCTAATGCTAATGCTAGCTCGTGACTGTGATGTTATTTGAGAGGGACTTGTTTAACAGCACAGATCAGCTCACCTGTTGTCATTCAGATAAGTCAGTTCTTTATGGTCAGATTGTGTTATAACAAAGCTCAGATTAGTCTAACAGAGCTTCAGACAGAGCAATGCCTACAGTTAGCATCGCACCCCCAGGGAACGTAGATGACACCAGCTGCAAAGTCTCAACAGGGCTGCGCTCAACACAAAGCTCCTTGTTGTTTACGGGTAATGTCAGATAGGCCTCTAATATGTCTGGGTGTTTCTCATATTAATCTATGACTTTTTTAAAATTACATTTTATTTGATTCCATTAGTAAAACAAAAAATTAAATATTAATTTCAAAACACAAAAATAGTCCAGTTTATTCTTCCAAAATCTGAACTCTCACAACATGCTTTTATTGGCAGAGGATTTGCAAATAATCATGGACTAAATCTTGTTTACAGTTGGATTAACCACACCCCCCTAAACAGACTCCCAACCCCACGAGGAGGAGGGCGGCTTTTAAATAAATATTCTATAACTGATCAATAAATTAACAAGAATTATATTTTTTCAAAAGCAAAAGGAGGAAAAATAAGTTGCCTCTTGCCGATAATTTCACATTTGACATTTGTGAGTTCAGACGTTGATGAAAAGGGGCATTATTTTGGACATTGTTTATGTGATTAATATTTAGATTTTTGAATAATTGTATGTATTTTTGTAGTCCAAACTGTTCTGTGTGGTAGTAAAGTCTGTACCACACTGAATGAATGTGTTACCTGTGGCAGCCCCTCACTCTCTCACTCTCTCACTCTTGAACAGGGGCTTTTGAATCAGAGAATAACAGTATAATTATGTAGTTGTGTTCATGGGGAAAATAGAATAAAGTTATGTTAAAGTTGTAAAATTAATAGATATGAACCACTGCCAAACCTCTCAAAGCTCTTCACTGTTGTCACTATTCACAGTGATGTAAGATACTATTATAGCCACAGCTGCCCTGGGCCAGACTGACAGAAGTGAGGCTGCCAATCTGCGGCACCAGCCCCTTCGACTGGACCTGTCACTATATCGACTCGTTCGATATAAGAAGCTGGAGCTATATATTTTGGGCCTCAGTATTTATCATGAGTTCTTTTTCTTTGCGAAAGTGGGAGTTTTGGAGTGTTTTTGTTGTAAGACGATAAGGTTTGAGCTGTGCAGGGAGAATAAGTCCATTTTATGGCTAAATATTGGTACATTCTGATGTTTATTTGTTGCAGCTCATGTCTTTTAATGAAACCGCCTAAAATGGTTCACTGGGATGATCTTGCATTACCGTATTTTCTGGACTATAAGACGCATTTTTTTTCACAGTTTGTCCGGGGGTGCGACTTATACTCAGAGGTGACTTATATGTGAAATTATTCAAATATATAATTTCACATCTTCGTTATTGTCACACTGAAACTGCGTGAGGGCCTCTCTAGGCTCGTACCAGTATCACAGCCACGCGGAAGCGGCACTTCATCTACTTCCGGAGCAGGTGGAGTTGTTCAGAAGTGACACCGAGGATGAAGAATTCAGTGCATTTAGTGATTTGGAGTGAGATCGAGAGTAAACTTGTTAGCTTGTTTTTTATGCTTTAGTCTGATTAAGTGTTAATTTCTTACGTTAACACACCAGACACGTGTTCAGTTCGTTGTCTGTGCTTCATGTAGCTGAATAAATATAAATGTGTTACGTTAGCGTGATGTACTGATATTCAGCCTGTTGTTCTCTATTTTATTGTTGTTATTATTATAACTTGCCTTTAAAGATAAAATGTTTGTTCTTGGTCTCGGATTTTATAAAATAAATTTCCCGAAAAAATGCGACTTATCGTCCAGTGCGACTTATATATGTTTTTTCTTCATTATTATGCATTTTTTGGCTGGTGCGACTTATACTCCAGAGCGACGTATACCGGTAGTCCGGAAAATAGGGTATTTTAATTATTTTAATTTAAAAAATGACATTAAGTAGTTTCAATATTATCGTTTATCGCAATATTTCTCTGTAGCGATAAAAAATAATAAAATTTGCTATAGTGACAGACCTACCTCCGACCACCACCAACCCCTCGTGCACACACCGCTTTCATACCAGGCAATGTGGGTGAAGTGTCTTGCCTAAGGACATATCGACAGAACCTGGTCCGAGCGGGAATCGATCCTCTGACCTTCGGGTTGGGGGGCCACTGCTCTAACTCATTCCGATGCCAATCATTCCAAGAGGGGCCAGTGTGAACAGAGAGAGCGGTAAAAATGACTCTTACCTGAGGCTGGGTCAAAGACATTCAGACTTCAGACTCATAAAACTCAGATCTACCTCAACACAAAATACAAATAAAAAGGCCAAACCGAACGACATCATGAAAAGCTGACGTACAAGTTTTCACAAACATGTACAGAGCGGCTCCTTCATAAACATGACTCATCCCTCGCTCTTGTGTGGTTCAAACTATGGTATATTTGTTGAGTTTCTGTTTGCTTTTCTCGGCTTGTGTCTTTGCTCAGGGATCTCCA
Organism: Periophthalmodon schlosseri; assembly: GCA_000787095.1. Lineage (NCBI taxonomy): Eukaryota > Metazoa > Chordata > Actinopteri > Gobiiformes > Gobiidae > Periophthalmodon > Periophthalmodon schlosseri. Next base: position 4,142 of record JACM01058193.1, read on the forward strand.
TGGAAACAGTCGGCACAGACCGGGGAGTGAAGCGAGACCAAGCACAACGTTTTGAAAAGTGAATTTGGATGAACAAGATTAAATACAAATGTTTTAAGTTTGGGTCTCGTTGTATTAAACTATAAGGCTCAGCTGAATCGATCGATTCCGCAGTGACGTCACGCTGGGGGGGTTCTACGCACATGTGTCTCTGTGGTGGAATGTTCCAGCAGTTACCATGGAAACGCAATGCACACATTAGCGAACGGTGTCAAAAAAAGTTTTAAGATCGTCTGAAAACTCAAGAAAAAAAAATGCAAAATGGATTTAAAGAGCACATTTTCAGGAGGCTGCGATCGGTCCGAGCTCATGGTCCTGTTTAGGAGTTTGATTTTACACAAAAGGGTGAGAGTGACTCACTGAAAAACTGTTGGCTAATGCTAATGCTAATGCTAGTTAGCTTGTGACCCTAATGTTATTTGAGAGGGACTTGTTTAACAGCACAAATCACCTGTTGTAGTTCAGATAAGTCAGTTCTTTCTGGTCAGATTGTGTTAAAACAAAGCTCAGGTTAAAGTCCTAACCGAGCAACAGAGCTTCAGACAGAGCAGTGCCTCAAGTTAGCCTCACACCCCCAGGGAATGTTGACGACATCAGCTGCAAAGTATCAATACTGTTTGCATATAAATGAGTTCTGTTTTTTTTTTGTTTTTTATCTAGTCTCCACTCGTTCCTTTTACTCATTTGTGTTTAATTTTTATTATTCAACAAAGATATTTATTTAAATCATAGTTTCTGTCATTCTGATTACTTTTTATTTAGTTTTAATTAGCAAAAATATGACATTGAGAAAAATTATTTTAGTTGACAAAATGCACAATATGTATTTTTATTTTATTGATACTTTTATCTTAACGTAGCAGCCGTGTGGTGTCTGTGAGTTTATATTGGCTCCTTTCACTCACCTTGAACACAAAACTTGAGCTCTTTGGCGTCGGTGACCGTGCTGGACGGGAGCCTGTCGGGGACCTTCTTACTCATGCGGTTGTAGTTCCTCCTCTTCTTCGACTCGCCCCACAGGTTAGAGCCGCCGTGCATGCTGGGAATGTTGAGGACCGCAATGCCCTCCAAAGACGTGTTACTGAGGTCCAAGATGATCCCATCACACTGAGAAGAAACACGACATAAAGAGGAGACGTGGGTTTAATACATTTACTTTGCAAAGTACAAAATATTTATAATATTCATATACTGTAAAAATGACCCAAAGATGAGTCCCCTGTGGTCAGTGTTTTATGTGGTCAGTGTTTTATGCAACAAGGTGACTTCATCTGCAAATGGATGTGCGTTAGTCCTGGGCACGTCTGTAGCCTGCCTGTCATGGTTAGTCCTGGTTTAGTCCTAGTTTAGTCCTGGTTTAGTCCTGGTTTAATCCTGGTTTAGTCCTGGTTTGGTCCTGATTTGGTCCTGATTTAGTGATGGTTTGGTCCTGGTTTAGTCCTGGTTCAGTCCTGGGTCGGTCCTGGTTCGGTCCTGGTTCAGTCCAGGTTTGGTCCTGGTTTAGTCCTGGTTCGGTCCTGGGTCGGTCCTGGTTCGGTCCTGGTTTAGTCCAGGTTTGGTCCTGGTTTAGTCCATGGGAGTGGACGTCTTCATCGTCTTCACTGTGGTTCTCCTCTGTGGTTGGGGTTTGTTGGACTTGTTCCTGCAGGAGGAGGGTCTGAGCACAGGGGGCGCTCTGGGACAGTTCTCCATTTGCTTGTTTTCTATGAACGTTGTTAATCTGTTTTCGACCAGTGTCTGTTTCACTGTTGATTTTCTAACTTTGTGCTGGTTAAATCCATGATCTTGTTCAGAGGCGACGGCTGCTGTGACTCTGGGCTTTACAAAAACACACTGAACTGAGTTTTTGGATAAGTTTGACAGAACGAGGCAAATGTGTGGAGAAATAAATAACTCAAATTTTTAACATCGTAAAACTCCCAGTGATGTTAAAAATGAAAGGAGGATGTGAGAAGCATATGGTAGAAAACAGAACTCACCTCCACTTCGATGCACTCGTTCAGTTTCTTGCATGTTGCCGATATCGTCTCAGTGGTGCCAAACTCAAAGTACCAGAGTTTATTCTTCATTCTGAACAAAAACAAAAGACACATATACGTGACGTTTGAGGGCGTGACCGCAGACTGTGTGAAGAAGTGGAGTGAGTGAGTGTGATGTCTCCACTGCGTTCGGCTCCACATGAAGCTCATCGAGGCCGGAGCAGTTATGGGAATTTGGAGCCATATTAGGAATTCCGACTGTGAGTATCATAGCGACCAAAGAGCCAATCTGGAGCGAATCTGCTGAAGGTCCCGCCCCTTCCCGCCCACGCCGCTGGTTTGGGAAGGAACTGGCACTTAGCAACGCCGTCAATCAAACCCGATGCTAAAGCTAGCAGGAGTGAATGGTGAAATAAAAACCCCAGGATCACGTAGAGGGTTAATACGAACATTTAAGACCAAAACGACGAGTCTGACAGCAGCAGGTACAGAGAGACGACACAGTTTTTACATGTAAAGTGAACTGGAGCCAGAGTCGATGGAGCTGGACTCGTGCCCATGAGCACTAGCACGTTAGCTATGTCCATTTATATAAACAGTCTATGGGTGTAACACGTTTTTCTGTCCTGTGGTGCAGTAAAACGCAAAAAGGATTTTCAGTTCTGTTACAATAGTAAAGAAGCCTTTTTACAAACATTACATCATCATTTGTGTATTTAAAATTTTACAAAATAAGAATATGATCGTTATTTCTTTCGACCTGTATTTTAAACCTTTAACCCCAGAGCGCCCCCTGGTGCATACATGTCAGATGAGCTCCTTCTACTCCTTCTTTTTAAATATGTGATTTTCATGTCACAGGACGCACTTTGGATCACACCATTAATCTGCTTTATACATTTAAAGTAGAGATAAAGGTGTAGTTTTATTAAATTATGTAAATATGCTTCTGTTTATGCAACACCTAAATGAACTGACTCTGACACGAGACTCAGGCGAGAAAGTTTTAAAAAAGTCACAGTCACACTGCAGAACATTTTAATGCTCTTTTGTTAAAATACAAAGAAATGAAACACAGCTTCATTAAAAAACTGTGTGTAATTTATAGAAAACACAAATGTTGAGTTGAATTTTGGAGGAAGAAAAAATGTATTTAAAAATTCATTCCCAGTGAAAACACCAAAAATGAGCGTCACATGCCGTACTCCTCATACGTTTAGAGACACGTTTAGCTTTGGTCCGGTGATACGGACGTCGTTACTTCACAGTATCTACATGTAACTGCATCTCCCTGACAACGGCGCCGACTCAGCGCCAAAGCCCCCCGCAGCGACGAGCCGACAGGTGAAGTAGGTCGGGCACGTGAGACCCCAAACGTCAGCCGCGCCATCTGTCGAAGGGGCGTTCTGCCGCCGGCGTCCATTTTGAATCCCCGTTCGCGCCCGTGCCAGGCGTTAGCGCGTCAGTAGCGCCGGTCTCCGGGGGCCGGGGGGATCGTGGCCCATCGGTGTAAATATTGTTATGATTCACAGCGCTGAGCACATGGAGACGGCCGGACTCGTTCGCGCAGTGAGGCTGGTCAGAGGAGTTCTTCCAGATGACGTGGAGATGATACTCACATGTTTTATAACCAAATGAACATTGGTGGTTTAAGTGGTTTAGTTATATTACGATTACATCAGTTAAGTGATCGCCACAGGCAGCCACACTCATACTAACGTCCTACTCCTCCTTAAATCATTAGTCCTGGTTCAGTCCTGGTTCAGTCCTGGTTTAGACCTGGTTCAGTCCTGGTTCAGTCCTGGTTTAGACCTGGTTTAGTCCTGGTTTAGTCCTGGTTTAGACCTGGTTCAGTTCTGGTTTAGTCCCGGTTTAGTCCTGGTTTAGACCTGGTTCAGTCCTGGTTTAATCCTGGTTCAGTCCTGGTTTAGTCCTGGTTTAGTTCTGGTTCAGTCCTGGTTAGACCTGGTTTAGTCCTGGTTCAGTCCTGGTTCAGTCCTGGTTTGGTCCTGGTTTGGTCCTGGTTTAGTCCATGGGTCGTCTTCACTGTGGTGTTGTTCCTGCAGGAGGAGGGTCTAAGGACAGGGGGCGCTCTGGGACAGTCCTTTACTCCTCCTTAAGTGATTTATGTATTTATTTTTGTGCACATTCAAGACCCTCCAGACCCTCCAGATCCTCCAGACCCTCTACCTCCAGACCCTCCAGACCCTCTACCTCCAGACCCTCCAGACCCTCTACCTCCAGACCCTCCAGACCCTCCACCTCCAGATCCTCCAGACCCTCCACCTCCAGATCCTCCAGACCCTCTACCTCCAGACCCTCCAGACCCTCTACCTCCAGACCCTCCAGACCCTCTACCTCCAGACCCTCCAGACCCTCCACCTCCAGATCCTCCAGACCCTCCACCTCCAGACCTTCCGTGTCATTTTAATATTTCCCAGGAGGCAGCGTGTTGTGGATGACCTCTCAACCCGCATCGCTTCTTCTGAAATGACTCACACTCGTTTATGGTACGACAAGGTGCTGCTGATACTGACAACACTCCTATTGACACAACAGCTGCGTTATGGGGGTGTGCTGAGGTTAAGAGCTGCCGTATTGTGAAACGGGCCTGGACAGGATCAAAACATGAATTACAGGAACAAAGCTTCTCACTGGACAGTTTCTCTTATAAAGCTTCGGTACTGAGGCAACTAGGGATGGAACACTATGGAACCATGACCAAAAATACCACGGTAACAGTGTCACACGGAGTTGTGTATTTTATTAAGATTAACAAAAACAAGGGACTTCTTCTTGAGTTAAAAAGAGCCGTATATGATGGATTGGTGTATTGTTTGTATTATTTGTTGTGCAGGGATTTGGTGAAACACAGATCAGTTAAAAAAAAGGGCAAAAAACAGCCTGGAGTTAGCTACACATGGATTTAAACATTACTAAATATATAATTAACTACGAAAAGATATTATTAGGGCTTTTGATATGTAGTTTGACCAAATATAATTATAGAGTCAATGGGTTTTCTTTGCAGTTTTAGCCAATAATGTTCTCGTGCTAATCAGTTACCGGTGTGGATTATATGAACGTGATGCATCATGTCCACGTCATGCAGCTGTTTGCATCTGGAGCAGTCAAACAAACTGAAGATGGGAGGAGCGTTTCATCCCCTGAGCCGACCGGACAAAGTTTGAAGAAGAAAAACAAGCAGAAGAGACAACAGAGGACGACGAGGGGAGGAGCCACTCTCAAACTCGCCTTGTACAAAGCCAGGTGCTTTTTATTTCTGCCCTCGATACGCAGCCGTTCAGTTTGAGTGTCGCCTCAAAGAGCAAAAGACACAACATGTTTCACAGACCCTTGGCCCCAATGATAAATTTAGTACACGCATGAAATTAGCATCATTTAACAAGTAAATCTCCAGCAGGTGAGCAGTGGAAAACCAACTGGCTCCACCCACCGACTGTGTAAAGAAGTGACTGAGTGAATGTGACGTCACCCACAGCGTTTGGCTCCAAATGAAGTTCATCGAGGCCAGAGCAGTTATAGGGGTGAATTTGGAGCAGAGTTCCGACGATCCGACCGATCATAGCAACCAAAGAGCCAATCTGGAGCGAGGCTGTTGAAGGTAACGCCCCTTCCCGCCCGCACCACTGGTTTAGCAGGGAGCGGGCGCTTAGCAACGCTGTCAATCAAACCTGTTGCTAACGCTAGCGGGAGCGACCTCGGGGAAAGAAGGCGCCACATTGATCAGATCACCATTGTGATTTTGAACTTCATATGGCTCCAACCTTGTTAGAATTTAATATAAATTTCAGAAACTGTCACAAATGCAGCTGTGCAGTCAGTAGGTTTTGATGTGAATCATAGACTGTTTATATAAATGGACATAGCTAACCTGTTAGCCGCCGTGTTCCAAACAGGAAGTGACCATGGGCACTTCCGGCTTCATCGACTCTAATTCACATTACATCTGAAAACTGCCCCCTCTCTCTGTACCTGCTGCTGTCAGACTCATGTTGGTCTTAAATGTTCGTATTAACCCTCTACATGATCCTGGGGTTTTTATTTCACTATTGTGTCTGTAAATCAACATATGAACATTAATAACAGACAAATCAGGCGCCTTCTTTCCCCGAGGTCGCTCCCGTTAGCGTTAGCAACAGGTTTGATTGACAGCCCGAGGTCGCTCCGGCTAGTGTTAGCAACAGGTTTGACTGACAGCGTTGCTAAGCGCTGCTCTCTGCTAAACCGGAGGTGCGGGCGGGAAGGGGCGTTACCTTCAACAGCCTCGCTCTGGATTGGCTCTTCGGTTGCTATGATCCTCGCGGTCAGAATTCCAAACATAGAACTCGGCTCCACATTGGCCCCTGTAACTGCTCTGACCTCGATGAGCTTCATCTGGAGCCGAACGCCGTGGGTGACGTCACTCTCACTTAGTCACTTCTTTACACATTCTGTGATGTGAATCTATACCACTGCTACATCTACTGCTACAGGCCTTTTCACTTGAGATGGGGAACAAAACCCAAGAATTGTTATTATTTTTACGAGCAGATGTTCCGATCAAACATCTTAAGCTGCTGTTGTCGACTCCCCTGTTTCACTTTTGCCTAATTGGCTCTGCTCACCTAAATACCTCCCTAGAAACCTCAGCTCTGTCAAATCACGGGATTAAGTCCATATTTGAGATCACAATTAGGAACCGTAGCGACGCTCACGCTGCCTAACCTCATTAAGCCGCTTCCACATGAGACACACAGTAAAAAACACAATTTGCTTTTTCTCCTCTCAAATGGACCGAGCGACGGGGAGGCCGACTTACTTTTATAAACCTTCCTGCGCTATTCCCACGTCTCCGCGTCCGAAACTACGCCGCAAAAAGCCTAAAAAAGACTCCCCCCTTTTGCTAATCGTCACGAGGAAACCATTTTTATCTCTCTATTTTGTCTTCGACCCTGGGGCTTTTTTCTGGTAAAGAGGCTAATGAGGTCGCATGAGCATTACTTCAGTGGCTCACGGTAAGAACACAGCTGACGCCCCAAACACGTAACAGCTCTGGCCATACTTTGGACCTTTTTAACACATCTTCTGGAGCACAAATAGATTCATAACTCCTTTGAAAGAGCAGAGGAGCGAGGTATGTTGATATGAAAACAAAGATCACATGGCCCATCGCAGCTGAGTGGCTTTTAAAACTGTCTCTTTGTGTTCGTTCCCCCTCCCACTATGAGATAAACATCTTTGTTAATCCCACGCTAACTTCGGCCCGGCCCCCGATTTTACGCCTTTAGCCTTTCCCAAACCAAGAACATTGTGTTTTATCGGCCTAAACAGAGTCTCTGATAAGAAACAGGCAGAAGAGCTTTGTGAGCGTCACTGTAACCTGACCTGATTAGTTTCCTCACAGTTTGTAATGATCTGTGTTTTATCTTTATTATATTACAAAAGTAAACAAACGCAACACTTAGACTTCACCAAAAGAAGCATTTGAAGAGGTCAATAATAAAAACACACGTCTCTGTTTTGAAAAACTGCCAAAAAAGTGTTTACCTTTTTGTTTCTAGAGATTAGCCATGACAATATGTAAAGTGGATTTTATCAAGAAACGATGGGGTGATATTTGAGTAGCAGTAAAATACATTTGGCTTTTGTAAACATGATTATACTAAGAGTAAACTACAAGCCTCTGATGACTTTTTCAAATGGCACTTATCTGTTTTTGGCAAATCGTTCTTCAGTGGCTAAACCTTTTGATTCGATTAGGGATGTAGCGATATCCAAATCTCTGGGTACGATATTAACTGCGATATTTTGTGGAGACTAAGAAAATTGTGAATATTTCATTGAAGCAGAGCAAAGTATCATGGTCTACGTAGTTCTCTCTGTTTTTGCTGCACCATAACAATGAATGTTGATGGGCCACGATATTACTGAGACCACAGACTGTGTAAAGAAGTGACGGAGTGTGACGTCGCCACAGCGTTCGGCTCCAGATGAAGCTCATCGAGGCCGGAGCAGATATAGGGACGATTTGGAGCCGATTTCCATATTTGAAATTCTGACCACGAGTATCATAGCAACCAAAGAGCCAATCTGGAGCCAGGCTGTTGAAGGTAACGCCCCTTTCCCCCCGCACCACTGGTTTAGCAGGGAGCGGGCGCTTAGCAACGCTGTCCATCAAACCTGTTGCTAACGCTAACAGGAGCGACCTCGGGGAAAGAAGGCGCCTGATTTGTCTGTTATTAATGTTCATATGTTGATTTACAGACACAATAGTGAAATAAAAACCCCAGGATCATGTAGAGGGTTAATACGAACATTTAAGACCAACATGAGTCTGACAGCAGCAGGTACAGAGAGAGGGGCGGAGTTTAACACAGGAAGTGAAGTGAAAGTTCCTGTTTGGAACGCGGCGGCTAACAGGTTAGCTACGTCCATTTATATAAACAGTCTATGTGTGAGACTTTCGATGATACGATTACAAGATATTTTGGTTATTGTTACATCGATACGTTTGATTAGAAACAGATCAATATGACGCTCCCCATTCACAAATACAATACACTGTAAAAGATTAGAACCAGAGCTGCTCCGTAAGCCATCGACAAATGCATTCAAACTGACAGAGAAGGGCACCAGGTGCAGAGCAGAGGCCAAAAGTGGAAGTTGTTGATGCCAAAGCTCTGATCTCTAATCCACTTAGGTCTGTGAGTTTTACAGGGCTAAGGCGCTTATGAAGAGAGCTATCTATACGACTTAACATCATCAATGGGAAAAACACAGGGGAACTGTCCCATTGTTACATATGAACGTCCTTGTCCTAAAGGGCAAACTCGACCTGGAACGACGACCACGACAAATATCATGTCAATATAAGTTTTATTCATTCGTGTATCTTTATTTGTAGAGCCCGATGAGGCACCGGACTCTTCCTGTTCAAACACAGAACAATACGAACAAAAACAAACCAAACACCTGCACAGGTCCATTTAAAACATTAAAACAGGAGCAGGTTTGATTATAAATGTTTATCTCACATTATTAAAGTTCTGCAGTGGCTCTGTCCAGTTTTTCATGTCCTTCAAATGTTCCATTTTTGAGAAGCAAAATGACCAAAAGCTTTTTTCCATTTCAGTCCCTGTGCGGACAGTTTTTAGACGGAGACAATCATGAGATCTGGGATTAAAAGTTCTGTCCACCTCTGCTCTTCCCCCTCTCCCCAGTTCTCTTTTCTCTGTCTCTTCCTCTCCCTCTCACTCCCTCTCCTCCCTCTCTCCTCTTCTCTATTGTTCATTTTTTCGACAGAGACCATCATGAGATCTTGTATTAAAGTTTAAAGTGGTATATTGAGTCAGTCTGTCGTCATAGTCCCATAAATACATTTCATAAATACATTTCCGCAGCGTTGTTCTTCTGACACAGCGACGGCCGACCCACTTTTCCGTAGAGGGAACAGTGACGGGTTTTGGGACGACTACAAAAAGCAGTTGATGCCACCGGGCCAAGTTACAGGTGAGATCTGTGGAGGAGGCGCCCGTCTACAATAAGTATTAATGTTTTGCGATGTATTTATGAGCAACAAAAATAGATATGTTTAATGCCATACTGTGGAACATTCTAGGCAAAGCAATAACATCTCCATAGAGACAAGAAGCTAACGGACCCTCCACCGTGAACGTCACACAGAGCGGCTCATGTGCTGCGTTTAAACCTGTGGCACATCCAAGGTCTGTATAAAGAAGTGGAGCAACACTGTCAATCAAACCTGCACAGACGGGGCAGCTGTGATTAATATTGTTGAAATGCAGATTTTTGTTGTAACACAGTGAGTTTTTGGGTCTAGTAAAAAATAGAAATGATCAGGTTCAACATTTGTGCTTTTACTTTTTGGATATTTCATGGTGAAGCACAGTGTAATCGATGCCTCCATCTGTGTGACGCCATCACATTCTAGGATCTGAACACCTCCAGGTCTCACTCCATAGACCATTGTTCTTTCAAGTGTGAAAAGCCACGTCCTCCCACAATGGGGCATTACATTCAGTATCTTCCCGACTGTTCTCCTGCCCCCTCCCCTCCTCCCTCCCCTCCTCCCTAC
>KN475050.1:0-10153 GCA_000787095.1 Periophthalmodon schlosseri
AGTTTATCATTTACCATTTATGACAGAACATGTCAAACTATAAATAACTGTAATTCAAAAATGTCTTACCACAGATAAAAAGTTAATTACCTGGTTATTAAACCTCTGTAGGAGAAGATACATTTCATTGTTGATCCTTTCATTTTCTGGCCCAAAACAGTTTAATCCCAAACCAACCAAATAGAATAAGTACCAAGGGCAGCCATGAAGGTCTCCAACAGATCTTACACACACAAAAAAAACAAAAAAAACAAAACACAGTATTAAGGATCTATACTCATAAGCACAGATTGTGTGAATGTGGAAAAAATCTTTACCTGTTCTTCAGAGAAGAGAGCTGGCCATCTCTCCTGTACAGTTGTGACCAAAAGCTGCATCTCCATGATTTCCTTTCTCCTCAGGGAGAATGTGAGGTCCATCTTATCAGAGCCATGTCCTTTCCCCTCTTCTTTAATTTGTCCACCAACAGGCATCTCTCCTGTTCTAAAGCAGCATCACCATACTTTTCTGGATGTTAGGGAATAAAATTAACTTCACCATGTTTTGGTTTCTTTAAAGAGAATCTGCTAGGGTCACTGCCATCTTCTCTCCCTCTTTTTCGATTGACTGCAACCTCATTACAGCCAGCCTCACACAGTTTGGACCAGTAGTTGTCAAGCTTACACTTAATACTTTTGTCCCATCCGACGTATCCTGAGCCACTTCCTGGTTCCTTCAGGCAAGGATATTTGACAACCAGTTCAGCAGCAACAGATGTTATTTCATTCTTCTCAGGATAGGCTTTGATTGAGAATATTTACTGTGCCAACTTGTCCAGTATTTCCATCTTGATGTCTCTTGTTACATTCAACCCAACCCCAGTTTTTTTCATATACTTCATTGCCCTTGCAAAGTTTTAACTCATTGTCATAAGAAAAATGGGTTGGGAATGGGTGTGGCCACTGTGATTTGCTGCGCATGTAGTTCCGAATGACTGAAGATGGGCTGTAGGGAGAATCTGATGAATGGAGGCTGGCTGTGTCAAGAGATGAGATGGACCAAGGATCTGATGGAGATTGTGGTTGAGGAGGGGTTTGTGGCTGAGATGCAGATGAATCATCACTCCAAACAAGGTGCAGGACCTCTTGTTCTGTGGGTAGCTCACTGATGTCCATCAGGTTACATTGTCATTGTGCATTGTTACAATCAGGATCCTTGTATTGTATTGTGAATTCCTCCTCAAGTCCCATCTTTTCCTTGAGTTCATCTTGAAAATGCTTTACAGATTCTGGTAGAGTGGGCAACTTGATTTTCTGGATGAGTTTTGTATTGATGTTGACTCGCAATAAGAGTGCCTGTAAAAACAAAAAACATTCACAACAAATTAGCATATCAAAAAAAAAAAAAAAAAACTGTAAGCACCCATAATAATGCACTTACCATGATTTTCCTCAATTCAGCAGGCACATAAAGGGGGTCACCATCAATTTTCCAGCCACACAGTATGCAGTGTCAGTGGGTAATGGTCGTTTAATGCCTCTGGATCCAGTAGTTGAAGATCTGTGTAGCTGCTGTCAAGCTGATGAGATCTGTAATGTTCCAAAAACCAAGATGAGAGCTTTCCAGCGAAAAAAACACACTCTCTGAGCTGTGACTGACGATAACTTGGCTTTACTGGGAAAAAACATGTGCTGTGAGGCAGACAGGTTGCTAACTTGCTAACCCTAACACTATTGGTAAAATAGCAACGGGACAAGGCTAGTATGAAACACAGATACTAACTGTGCAGCGGACCGCAACCACAGTTAGCACCAATCAGACCACTTTCATTTGGATAGCTTTGCTAGCTCTTGCGCATTACTAAACCATCCAAGCAAAATGCTAAACAAATGGGCTAGAATCGGTGACCACTATTTAATGGTTATAAGATTGAAGTCAATAAATTATACAGACATAATAAAAAAATAAGTTGCTGATTAGATTAAAGAGTTATACCATTCTAACATGCTGATTAGAACAAATACATTAACTAGTAAGAATAAACTTTTTGTCCAGTTGACAAATTTTGCTTTTGGCTTTTACTTGTAAGAATAAAGTTAGGAACACAATATAACTATTTTCCCAAATGATTTGTTTGGTTGAACTATTTAATAAAAAATACTGAAAAACGGAAACGTTTCACGATATATAATGAGTTTTAAAGTATAAAAAGGTACTTACCTGCCTTAAAGTCAAAAGTAGAGTCCTTGGCCTTGTGCGATGGTAATGGCAGATGGAGTCCTTGCAAAGTTCCTGAGGACAACCTGTTTGACCAAAATGGATCATTTGCACATGCTTGCATATGCACAGTAAAGGTTTTTCAGCTCAGTGACTATCAAACTGTGTTTTTTTCATTTTGCCAACAAAAAATATGATCTGAGGCCAACTACTGGTCATCAGTGCGTTTAAGTTTTTTGAGACAACTAATGTAGTACAAAATATGATCGAGGCCAACTACTGGTCATCAGTGCGTTTAAGTTTTTTGAGACAACTAATGTAGTACAGTTTGTATGGCACTTTACATTTTTTTGCTATTGTAGGTCAAAAACCCTAGTTGCCTCAGCAACTTCAAGTTAGATTTTTTACAGTGTGGAATTCAGGGTGAGGAGGACAATGCAGGAGGATCATCAGCAGCAGTGAGAGGAGATGCTATGCATATACTCCTCTATATAACTAAAGCAAAACAAGTGCTTTTGGACAGATGAGATGTTCAGGTTTTGTCATTAAGGGAAAAAAAAAAATACATGAGCATAAAATCTTCACAGCACCCATGTGGCTGAAAAAAAATGAGAGACAGCAAAGAAAGAAATACTAGGCAACATAAATGCCACTAGTCAAGAATTTACATTTAAGACAACTGCTATGGTCTTCATAACGGCATACTATGTGGCAAGGTACAATAAACCCTTTACTGACTTGAGAGTGACTGAGAGTTTGATTGACCTGCAGAAAGCTAACCAAGCTAACTTAGGCCGTGTTTTACACAGCAAATCTGCTGTTGTGTCATTTACCATTGTTACACGTATTATGAATCAAGACTTGAGAAGTTCATGTTGCACTATTTTAACAGGTCAGTCTACAGCCTAATTTATTTCAATGCAAGCAACAAAAGCAACATCAACCACAATCACATATGGGACATCACCCCAAGTAGCTGTAGAAGGGTGTCTGGTAGCACATGAGGAGTCCCATTTTCAATTCCAATTCCCAATCCTGAATTGGCATAAGTGCCTCCATTACTGGATCTGCCATAGTCCCTCACATGTATGACACAAAACCTGTAATCAGTGTCCACCAGTGCCATTAGAACAATTCAATTTAATTTATTGTTGTAAAGCCCAAAATCACAACAGCAGTCTCAGTCTCTTAGAGCTTAACAAGATTATTGATTTAACCAGCAGAATGTTAGAAAATCAAACAGTGAAACAGACACTGGTCAATAACAGACAAGCAGATTAACAAACATTCATAGAAAACAAGCAAATGGATAACTGTCCCAGAGTGCCCCCTGTACTTAGACCCACCTTCTCTGCAAGGAAAAACAAAACAAAAAAAAAGCAGTGGGAAAAAGAGAAAGCTCGTGGAGAGTTTCACTCCCATGGATGGACAGGCTGCAGATACAGTTGAAACCAGAAGTTTACATACGCTATATAAAAAGACACATATGCTTTTTTTTCTCACTGGCCGTGTCCCAATTCAATGGTTGCACACTTCGAAGTACCGTTCGAAGTACTGTTCGAAGTACCCGGCCAACGAAGGGTACTCCTCTGGCCATGCCGAAATGGGACAGGCCTATGGCACGGAGCATACTTCAACCACGTACTCCTCTGGCATGCCGAAATGGGACAGGCCTATGGCACGGAGCATACTTCAACCACTGTCTGTGCGCTTACGTTACGTAGCTTACATTACGTTGCTTACGTTACATCACCTAGCAACCATGACGGCTGCTGAGTAATGAGCTATACGGCTGCTGACTAATAAGCTATATGGCTGTTGACTCTTGACCTAAAAGTGCAAAATGGACACTGAAATAATTGCAGCTTTATGTTCAATTCTTTATTATTTCATAGAAGAAGAGTCAAGGTATCATCATCTCAGCCGTTTATTTCTTTTTAGATTGAATGAAGTAAGAAACTAATCTTTCCCTTTGAATAACAACAGGCAAATATAACGTTTTAGGTTTTTTGTTTTGTTTTTTTTTTGTTTTTTTTCCCAATTGTAGCTATTATTACATAACTTTAAGAAAATATACCTTGTTTCTCCCATAGAAGAAGTCACGCGCGGTGCATGATGGAATATAGCAGTGCATGAAGTGTGCTCGGATGCACGCTTCATTTACGGCCGATACGGGCACATTTTTGGCCGCATTCGTCGGGTGCATGAAATGGGTTAGGCCTTGTCGTGCCGGAAGTTGCCTTTCAGTGCACCCGACAAAGTGTGCATTTGGCGAATTGGGACACAGCCACTGTCTGACATGAAATCAGACTAAACTGTTTTCCTGAAGGTGCCACGTTCATCTGTTTAAACTATTATACGCATGTACATCATGGGAAAAGCCAGCTATCATACCGCTCAGGAAGGAGACTGGTTCCGTGTCCCACAGATGAACGTGCTTTGGTCCGAAATGTACATATCAACCCAAAAACAAAAGCAAACAATCTTGTGAAGATGCTGGATGAAGCTGGTAAGGGTGTGTCATTATCCACAGTGAAACGAGTACTGTACCAAAATGGGCTGAAAGGCCACTCTGGCTTTTTTATGTTTCTTTTGGAGTAATGGCTTCTTCCTGGCAGATTACAATTTGTAATTGCACACAGGGACAAAGACCTTCATTTTGGAGGAAAAAGGAAGCTTGCAAGCCTGAGAATATCCCAACTGTGAAATACAGGGGTGACAGCATCATGCTGTGGGATTATTTTTCTGCAGGAGGGACTGGTGCACTTCACAAAATAAATGGCATCATGAGAAGAGAACATTATGTGGAAATACTGAAGCAACATCTCAAGACATCAGCCAGGAAGCTTAAGATTGGGCGCAAATGGGTCTTCCAAATGAACAATGACCCGAAGCATACTGCCAAACTGGTTACAAAGTGGCTTAAGGATAACAAAGTCAGTGTTTTGGAGTGGCCATCACAAAGTCCTGATCTCAATCCTATTGAAAATGTATGGACAGACCTGAAAAGGCATGTGCAAGCAAGGCGGCCTACAAACATTCACATGCGTCTTTTTATATAGTGTATGTAAACTTCTGGTTTCAACTGTATGTCCAGGACTGACACACATCCATGTGCAGATAAAGTTCAAATCTGTAGGGCCAGAGACTACTCAAGACTCAGAGGGGGGCTTATCCAGGATAGGGTAGGGGTCATTCAGCCAGGTATTGGGTCATCCAGTCAGGTGAGGGAAGGGGAGGATCCAGGTTCACAGAACAGGATTAGGAGGGGCATCTAGGGTCCAGTCATCACTGGGCAGTCAGCAGGAGGGCATCTGAAACAGATGCACTTCCCAAAGGGGAGTGAGACAGGGAACAACATGTGAATAGCAATGAACAAACTACAGGTGAACTGAATAGTGAATGTTGTTGACAGGCAAAATAGGAGGAAACAGAGGATAGTGCTAAAGTTACCATACTTCCCCCAGCATAGTTGCTCCTATGGCAGTTTAGCTAAAACTGTGGGTTTTATTTCTGTTCTTAACTGCCCTGGCCTTAAGCTATTTCAAAGAGGAACATTTTAAGCTTGGTCTTAAATATAAAGACTGGGGTCCAACACTGTAGCTTGGTAACTGAACACTCTCCCTTCTACTCTGCTTTTCAACAGTAGGAACCACCAACAATGGGGAAATGTAATTCAAGTAGAGGCTCCAAACAAATTGAGAGGTTCCTCTTCTGTCTGAAGCCTACTGTCACTTCTCCATGTGTCTTCTTTAGGTCAGGGTAGATATTGCACATCACTAGTATTTCTATTGCTTTGCAGACCATGTACACAGAGTTCCTGACAGTTCTTTGACCAAGGCGATAGCTGAAAGCCAGGCTTACAAATTTTATACATGCACTTTGTATGCGGCCTTAGAAACAACTTGGATGCCACGGCTACTTGCTAAAGTGATATTGGGGACGGGGTCCTGACGTTGTTACAGGAGCCACAATGACCTTATGTGCGTGATGATGAACTTGATCAGTCTGACCACTTTGCTTTTAGTAAGGAGCCTTCCACAGCCCTGAAACCATTTGACACTGTTACTGTTTACTTACTGAGTATGGATTTGATAGTGATACAAAATACTCATCATCAGCTCCTCCCTTGACCCACGATAAAAAACAAACAAACAAACAAACAAAAATAAAACTAAAGTTGTTGTCATCTGAAAACACTGTTTGTCTTGGACCCAAGTGAAGAAGAGATAGAAGCGGGAGGAACGATGCCATGTTATACCCCATAATATCTGTGATAGATACAAGAGTGCTTTGTTAAATGAAGTGAAAAATAATAGACTCATATTTAAAAAGTCTAACTGTGCATACACCTCTAAATGGACGCCTATTCATCTTGACAGACAAGCGCCTCCAACGTGTGTCATGGACACCCTGGATGCTCAGAAAAATACTTTTTTGGGCTTTGGATGTTTTGTTTTCCTAGTCTCTTCATACGATGCCAGACCGGGTTGACAGAGTGGCTTTGGTGTTATTACATAAAGCCCAATGGAGGTGCGGAGTCTCCGCAAGGCAAGTTTCATTACTTGCACCAGGGGATAAACACTGTACAGCCTACATTTTAAGACTGTATATTTTTGCGCTGTCTCTTTTGTTTGCAGGTAATGGTTGCCAGGACTAGGCTGCTTGCTCTAGCTTCAGGTTCATCACAACAGGCACATTCAAGATTGACCCTAATTACCAGGTTACACAGGGAAATTAATAAAACAAACACAGATTAACTCCTTATCTCGTCTGTTTCTTTGATATTTTATTTTTATTTATGGTTTTCAATTGGTAAAAAATAAGCTTTTAAATATGTAAATAAGCTATTGTATTTTCTGTTAACAATTACTAATATTACTCCTTACAAACACAAATTTTTCATAACAACATTATGAAAAATGGTGCATGGTGTATAAAGACCAAACCTTATGCAAAAAAATAATAATAATAATTTTGTAAAGTTAATGCAAACAAAAACACAGTGAACAATAACAAAATAACATCATAACTATTTACAGGTGCAGATCACATGACATGTCTACTTGTATACTGCTGCTGCTTCATCAGACAGTACCGAGCCACCTGCACCTCCTCCACACTTCTCTGCATGTTCCTGTTCCTCAGATAAGATGAATGGGTTGAGGACCACAGAATATTGCTACTTTTTGGCTACTGCTGACTCACTCCTCCTTTTTTTCTTCTTTCTCCTCTCCTTGGTGTATATGTCCCTCAGGCTCTGCTCAGGCCAAGGCACCTAACACCACTCCCAGCTCCAACTCAGATGAGCCCAACCAGAGCTGCTCTCCGCTGGTTCAGGCATCTGAGTTTGGATCTAGTCTAACTGGGCACATTTCTCACACTTATCACATGTAGGCCTAACTATTCCATTAAGTTGAATAAATTGCCATAAAATATTTATTAATTTAGACATTTAGTCAAAACAACATATTTCTTTTTTTAATGTACTGAGTATTTTTGCCATATTCCACACCTACATAAATAAAGTACCATGCGCTCTCTGGCGTATGCACAAATTTACACCCAAATACACATCCTTTTCACAACAATGTAGACGGCCATTGTGCTTAATGCCACAGGATACTGTATCTCTAATCTCTTCAGTCGTGTGAGGGTATAGCAGTTTGAGGAAATGCTTGGGCTAACACTTGATCTGACTCTGGCTTTGGTGCTGCACTTTGTCCTGGGTTTTCTCCAGGACCTTGTTCTAAAATCAGGTCTACTTTATTATGAACATTGTCCATCTCAACCTTATCCTAGACTCTGTTGTGGAGTGGAACCTTGACCTGCCGCTGGATCTTGACTTCGTCCTCAGTGTGTTCTGGACTTTCAAGCCAACTTCCTCTAGGATTTTACTCTGTATCATGACTCTTTTTTTTTTTTTTTTTCTTGCGCCCTCTCCTAAGTTTAATGGTGTGATTTCATCCCTTCCCATCCTTTCTGTTCAAACTTTTCCTGGGTCTGAATCATGTTCTGGGGTTTCTGGGTATTTCCAGGATTTTCTTCTCAATTCTCCTCTCCATATTGTTGTTGGTCTTGTTCTGGACTGTGACTTTGTCCCAGGATTTTTCCAGGTCTATGGTCTGGATATTGTTCTGGAGCTTTTCTTGGAGATCCCCCAGAACTTTCCCCATGACCATCTCAGTGATTTTGTCCTGGAGGTTCTTTCCAAACCTTCTGGACTTTTCTCTGAGCTTGAATCATAAACTGTATAAAGACATGGACTAAGTGAGTGTGACGTCACCCATACTGTTGGGCTCCAGTGAAGCTTATCAGGGATAGTAGTTACAGGGGCGAATTTGGAGCCGAGTTCCATATTTGGAATTCCGACCGCGAGCCAATGTGGAGTGAGGCTGTTGAGATAACGCCTCTTCCCACCCACACCACTGATTTAGCAGGGAGCGAGCACTGAGTCAATCAAACAATCAATCAATCAAGCCTGTTGTTAACCCTAGCGGGAGTGACCTCGGGGAAAGAAGGTGTCTCATTTTTCTGTTGTGTTCTGTTCATATCTTGATTTATGGACACAATAGTGAAATAAAAATACTAGGATCATGTAGAGTGGGTTAATACAAACATTGTAAAACCAAAATGACGAGGCTCATTGCAGCAGTTACAGAGAGAGGGGTGACAATTTTTCAATGTAAAGTGAATTGGAGCCAGAATCGATGGACGGAAGCACTTCCTATTTGGAACGAGGCGGCTAGCGCATTAGATATGGCCACTTATATATACAGTCTATGGCTTGAAGCTGGACCTCGACTCTGTCCTGAACTTTCCTTCTTCATGTCTGAACTTTATCCCTTCATTGCAAATATACAAAAATAAGCTGTATTACTGGACAAAACAACAAACGCATTTTTATTTGATTAATCTAACCTATATTTTAGTCATAATTACAGCTATTAGTTTTACTGATAAAAATTCTAACATTGATTTATTTACAAATATAGAAACATTTATAATGCAGTAGATGATGACTAAAACCAGTTTGCAATGAACCCATATGAGGTATGCTATGATGCTCTCTGAATATCCCAGGTTCAGTTTTTACAGCATTGCAATTTTACATAGCTAAGAGCTCTGATTACAATTATTTAAAGCAGACCTATTATGCAAAATTGACTTTTTAGAGATTTTTAACCATTTTATAGTTGTTTTCCCTCATCATTTACCAGTGTCGGGCTGTCAGGGCTAGCAAGGCCTTCTCTGCTGGCCTAAACATGCTTAGAAAGGTGAATTTATTTTATTTTATTTTCATAAATATGTAAACAAAAATATTCTCTATACTCTGTTCTCTTTATGTCATCTTATATTCACTTAGTTGAGTGGCTTCCAATGTTGTTTATTGTGGTAGAGTTTTTATCCAATTATATTTCAGCAGCTTGTGTTGTCAGGCAAATTTAATTTGCCTGGGGCCTTCAGAATAAACAGAGCAGGCCACGTCCACTGTAAGTAGACACAGACACGGTCAGTTTCAATAGCCAATCAGATCTCGATTCTGCATACCAGGGCCAGCTAGAAGGTCTTACGCTGAATTGGACATGTACGTGTCCTGTGATTGGATAGGTATTTGCTAGCGCCTGAAAGGCCGCAGTTTGCAGAATGTTCAACTAATCCCAGAGATCCAGCAGCTATTACTGTATTTTTAACCCATAATGGCCGAAGGAGGAGAAGAGATTGATCTGGTTACAGATATACTTTCCACGCCATTTTCAAGACAGGTCTTTCACGAAAAGCTGGATATTATGAGAAGAAGTCGGCCAACCCCTGTGCTAGCTAATCTGTCCCAGCAAGGAAAAGGGTTTGTCCGTCATTTCCACACGAGCAACTATGAACGGTACCCGTGGCTCACAGCTTCTGAGACATGCTGCAAATTGTACTGTTGTTGTACGGCTGGGCACTTACAAGCTAC
>KN475050.1:10201-27334 GCA_000787095.1 Periophthalmodon schlosseri
AAAACGTTTGGAGACACTCGAGTGGACCTGCAGCTCAGTGAACGCAGGGAGACGGAGCTCCACAATGAAAAAGTGAGTTTATAATGTTAATAATGTGGCGCATTGAAGTCACCTCAGTTAAAACTGCACTAAGGTTTGTTGAATCTCAGCTGCGCCACATTTTCAGTTATTTGCTGTTGTATAGCCTATTGTCAAAAATTGCAAATGATCTGTTTACTTTATTTTCAAAGAATAGTTTGTTTTGTTATCGTCTGGTTGGTGTCTTATATGAAACGGCGACATTGCACAATTTATTCGACAGACTTGTTTAAGCTCACAATGCAGCTTATTGGTTTTGAATGCTCCTGAAATTAAGTGTTGCTTGACTAGCCTATACTGAGATGTATACTGTGATGCTGTAATGTGTAAGTGGGATGTCACTGAAGGCCTACGGGTAAAATGCACGGCCCGCCACAGCCATTTACTAACCTGAAGTTGTATTTGGAGTGATTTCAGCATGTTTGAGCAATCTTTAATCCCTTATTTTTTAAGACACCATAATCAATCACCATTTTCAACCCCACCAGCATACGCCCAATGCTCTATACTTATATCGTTTTCCCGTTTTATTTTCTTAATCAGTGATACAAGCAGGATTCGACAGCGCTGTGTAGTTATTTTGGTACAAATGAAAAATCCAGTGCTCACTCTTTGTTGTGATGACGTCAGCTCCCATTGGGCACTGCAGTTTTCTAAAGAGGAAGTCAGCAGACTCATTTCTTTCATTAAGTCATTTTAGATTAATATTGCGATTTAAAATGTCCAAATTATAACATAATGATCCATGGGTGTCATAGATTATAGCTATATAGCAGACACAAGCACAATAGGTCTTAACTTAATGTAGCCCATGTGGTCTTAATGTTTTGTCAATTTCACCAAAATCCTGTTAATAAGATCATACCTAAGCTTATTTTGGATTGTTTTTTTCTAGAGGCTTTTATTTTGGCGGCGCCGTTACTTCCTGTGGAATCGCGGGGGTCCCCTCACTTGCTATGAGGAAAGCAGAGGGGAGGTAAGCAGTAGATTTTCTCTTGTGGTCTGAGTGTAAGATAGTTGACAGAAAATTTGTGTTTGTAATATTCATACTTTGTTCATGATTTATAAGGCCTTTGCCATTGTTCCTATGGGTAAAAGATGTGTGAAATAGCGTTTTATATGCAAATACAGCACTTAGAAAAATGTACTGTTAGCAAGTGAACTTGTGCTAGCAAGTGTGGTCTCATATGCGTCTGTGGCACTTTCTGTATTTCTCTGCAGACGTGTGCAGGATTGTGAGGAGTTGGCTGATTGTGATTTATTTATGTTTCACACAGGTATGTGGGTATTATTTTGTATACCAATTCTAATTGTAGTTTTGTTTATTTATTCCGTTGTAATTAGTTATATTGTAAAAAGAAAACAAACACTTGACTTGCTGTGAGGAAAGCAGAGGGGAGACGTGTGCGGGAT
The DNA here is from genome assembly GCA_000787095.1 of Periophthalmodon schlosseri. Lineage (NCBI taxonomy): Eukaryota > Metazoa > Chordata > Actinopteri > Gobiiformes > Gobiidae > Periophthalmodon > Periophthalmodon schlosseri. The sequence continues at coordinate 11,693 of KN475050.1, forward strand.
TGTGAGACCTGGAGTTGGCTGTATTGTGATTTATTTATGTTTCACACAGATAATAAATCCTCTCCTGAATGGCAAAACCCCATGTGTGGCTCAGTCCTTCTATCTACACAACACAACGCAGAAGTTTGAGAGTCGGTCAGCCAGAAACACCGGCTACATTAACAGACCAAACCTACCTAAAAAAGTTATCATGAAGGTATAATCTGTCCTGGGGGGGGGGTATGTTTTGGCCTAGACCATAATATACCCGGGTATAATGGAGTCTTGGCCCCTTTTACTTTGGGTATAGTCCAGGCAGGGAGGTGTACTTCAGCCTGTTACACCGTGTGAGTCTGGGTATGGGTTAATTAAGCCTGCTACAACTAGGGACTGAGCCAGGACTAAACCAAGATTCCATAATTCCTCTGTAAGGTTGATCTGGTGCATGTCCAGGCAGGACTTTGGTTCTTCTCCAGTCAAAGCTGTGAGAACATGAATCTGTGCTGCCCTGGGAGATAAGGCTGTGAGCATGGTCGAAATTTAGCTCATGTTTTTGGGTTTAGACCAAGAGCTGCTTTGGCCTGCTTTATCCCATTCTGTTACCCACGCTCTACAGTCAGTAAGGGAATACAACGATACTGGGGTAATGTTGGATGAGAGAAGCTAAGCAACTATGTAAAAATACAGATACAGTACAGCTGTTAGTTGTAAGTCACCAATGACTGAGCTGTAAGGTTATGTCAGACCACAAAATGGGGCAGGTAAATGTCTCTGCAGATGCTGTGGTGTGGCTGGATAAATATAACAGGACAATGGACTATGTCACAAAATAGAAATGATCAGGGGAACCATTTTTGCTTTTTGCTTGTTTTCTTAAAATATGCTCTTTGATGTGTTTAATGTTCTTGGTGGAAGGTCTGCCACCTGCTACAGAGGTGTTATTGCTTTCTAAGGAATGTTCCACAATATGGCACTAAACTTTAAAGCAAGTGGTAAATCCCTCATCAAAAAAGTTAAATATTGCACCTTTAAAGGATTAGTGTCAATAAAAGAGAAGCCAAGAGCAAAATGTGGTTAAAAGAGCAGTGCACATGAAATGAAATCAAGAGAGATGTTCAGCTCTTCAAGTACCACATTGCATTGCAATACATTGACATCATCGCATCTTACATTGCTGTAATAGTTCATGTAGAGTATATAGGACACTGATGGGATGAGAGTATTGACACTGTTATGCAAATTTTATTATATTAGTGCCATTTCTTCATTGTTTTGTATCAAAACACCAGCAAAACACCAGCAGCACCCATCAGTGTCAGGTTTTCTGTTTGTACTTTAGAGCCTACTTGAAGCATTTTGTATACATATATTTATTTAAATCCCTTCACACTTAAGATTAGATCAATATTGGATAGTGATCTAATATTTTTATTATTGAAAAAAATGACCCCCCAAAGTACTTGGTATCGTATCGATACCAAAAATTGTGGTAAGGCGCATCTGTAGTAGTCCATTCTGAATAACAAAACAAAAAACTATTTTGCAAAAACAATCATTTTATTCATGTAGAAAGTGCCCTAATGGTTAATAATTTATGAGAAAAGTGCACAGATAATTCATGCAAAAAATTATTATTAATATTAATATAGTGCAAATACGAATTGTGCAACCTCATCTGATTTGGCACATCAAATATTAAATCAATAAAATACTACATTAGCAAATGTAACACATCAAAATATTTCAAAATAACATAGAACATTTGGATAAACTGTGCCTGCTGTTGTACCCTAATGTTTAGAGCCGTTCTAAAGGAGTAGGCCGGCCCACTATACCATGACTGAATCGGGACTGTGTTATAACAGAACAAAACCAACACTAATCATTCTTTACATCCTCACATGTAAATGTAAACAGCATTACACAACCTTGAACATCATTACCAGTGAAGCAATATTTCAGTACCACTACATTTCAGTATGGAACTATATAGCAATTTCGGTTTAGCTGTACACACAGTGCAGCATTACAAACTTCACATTTCCAGATTCTGCAGGTTCAGTGTCCCTTGGTGGACAAAAGCTAAATTATCAGGTGGAAAGGAGACTGTCCACAGCTTGAGGCATCAGCACTTGGGTTGGTGACTATTGGTGGAAGTGGCAGACAACACCCTTCAAGAGGCACACCAAGCAGCTACTCAGACACATTTTTGTGGATGAAATAACTGTTTGTCACACAAATGTTAAGGAGATGCTGAAACATTGATGGTCGTCTGCCTCCTGGTTTTGTGGTGGACTGAGATGGTGCCTAGAAGTTGGTCTGAGGTATCAACACTGCCCATGTACTTTTACATTGTATTGTAGTCACTGCAGTTAGCCTCTGTACAGTGATCTGCTGGTACTGTTGGCCCTTTGTTTTCCAGCCCTGCATGACTGGAGCAGACTGGCTGAATGTAGGAGCAGAGACAGACTTCACGAGTGTAAATCCACAGAAGGTCCCTATCTCCATCCACTCTTCCACAGCCAGATGTTGTTTAGGGTGGTAAAGGGAAATACAGCGGATTTGTCCCATGTCCGGATGGATGGGATCATAATTCTATTTTGGTTTCCTGGCATTATTCTCTGTGTCTGTCTTTGGGTCACTCATTTGCAGGTTACTGAGGATATGGGACATGACAGTGGCTACGAAGTTCACACTGAAAATTGACTCCTGGGACCAATAATCAGTGATTTGCAGAAGATGTACAACTGACATATAAACATCAAACCAATACATTTCTTTAGGTCTTCCACAATCACAGGTGTCCAATTAAATTTTCTTTCCTTCTTCAGATTGGAGGCAGCCTTTTGATTAGTGTGGTGAACCAAGACCAAGGTATGTGTCGCCCTGATAGCCACATTTGTTTTCCCTCTTCCTCTCGCTCTCCCATGCTGTGAAATACCAATACGCTGACTACTGCTGGCTGCTCCAATTAGCATCTCATCATCAAAAAGTTCATTAGATGTCATGAAAAATTAAGAATAATTTGAAACTAATAATAATAAATAACTGCGAGGTCCAATCATCACGTAGGGATCCGGGATTAGGTGCATTGTGTTCCCCTGTCTCTGCACAGCTCCAGTGCCATCTCATTTGAACTGCTCCTCTTGAATGCAGAGGGTATGTCCTTGCTCCCTCTCCTGATCTCTGATTTCCACACATTTCTTTCCAAATTCTCTGACTGTTAGCATCTCATTGACTCTAGCCATGGTGTTTATTGATTTTTTCCTTGTGCCTGTCCAGTCTCCAGCAGAAAGTATATTTGACACCTAATCCAAGCATTCTTAAAGTGGCGGTAGGCCTACACATTTTTTTTTTTCCATGTAGTTGTGCCATAGCACAAATATATGAGACAGCTGTATACTTGTCTGCATCTAATTATAAAGTGTTTTATAGTCTGAGAATTAGAAAGTGCGCTGTTAGCTTTAACATGAAGAATTACTAGTCTGTCTACATCTCCAAAGCTCAAAATGCTCTCCACCTTGTGATGTCAAGTGAGTGAGCAGGCCTGTAATGGCCTTCCAAACAAGCGTTAAGACAGCTGCAGTACATCCAGAACGCTGCTGCTCTATCCTGGCTAGAACGAGGAAGTAGAAGCACATAAGTCCTGTGCTCGGGTCTCACTGGCCACAGGCACTGGCTTCCTGTGGCTCAGAAAATAGACTTTAAAGCAGCTGTGCTCATGTGCAAGTCTCTCCATGGCCTAGCACCTCCCACATGTTAGTGCCATATGAACCATCTCGCACTCTGAGGACTTCAGGGACCGGCCTCCTATTGGTACCCAGAGTCAGGACTAAACATGAGGAATCAGCGTTTCAGTTTTATGCTAAAATCTGGAACAGTCTTCCTGAAGATGTGAGACATAGTTCTGTTTAGCAGTGCATATGATGAAAGGTTTTTATTATGCAGTCTTCTCTTTTAATGTAAATTTTATTATGATTATTTATGTTTTGATTGTATTGTGATTTTAATGACTTTCTTATTCTGCATAGCACATTGAATTACTTTGTGTACGAATTGAGCTATACAATGAACTTGCCTTGTCTAATTTTCAACTTAACAGCTACCTTTTACCTTTCTGTAGAGATTGGCAATTCTACAGCTGAAATTATCCATATTATTGTAGTGAAGGTGTATGGAATTTAAAAACACAGTGGAGCCCATCCTGTCTTACCACAGGACATCACAAGTTGGAACAGAGCCCAAATATGCAGGGTTTGTGTGTTAAACATGTGTGAATGAAACAAAACACAACTCCAGGTGTTTTTCTAACACAAGTCAGGAAATAGCGTAATATGGGCCCTTTAAGAAACAACAGTGTATTTTCTATTTAGTTGGAAGATTGTCCCATTAAATTTGAGTCCATAATTATTTACTGATGCTTTTAAGAGTTGTTTATTCTTGAAGACTGTGTAGCTCCCCCTCTTCTCCACAGTCTCTGCTCTGTCATTCCTCTGTAACTGTGATCCTGTGAAAACATGTGTTTTGGTCCTGTCATAGCCAAGCACAATAGCTCTGGACCTCGTGATGTTAACAAGTGCTAATAAATCAGCTGGCAGAAGGAGATCAAGCCTATCCAGTGTGCAAGGCAACATGAGCCACGTGGGCTAACCCATTCCAGCTGCTGGAGTGGGCCTTTGTGTGTTTACCCCCAGCCCTGCCTCCAGTCTGTCACTGTCAGCCAATCACAGTCTGCTGTCTCTGATTCTCAACCAATCACCTCTCAAGATTCATTCACAAACTGGAGTGCAACAGTGGGCGGTCATTTCTGATTCTGGATTTAAAATCCACATAACATATTTAAATCATCATGTAAGCTGTTATTGTATTGAAAATGCTACATTTGCTTATATAGTAGTTTCAGTTTTGTTTTTGACAGTCTGAGTCTCTGCTCCCTTTGCTAAGTCACTCCCCATTCAGAGTGCTATCACGACACGATCAGAATGCATCCTGCTAATGAAACCTCCTGCTTTTGTATATTTATGGAAAATTACCATGTGAAAGTGAGATGCGTGTTTTGGAGGTTATTCAAATGAATGTGGAGAAGTTGGACCAGCACGAGTTGAAAATATTGTGGAACAGTTAAAATTAGATGAACACAGTTAGGTGTGACCAGAAAATGAGGCAGAGAACCGCTGAAAGAAATTTGACAATGTATTACAAAGGTTACAAGCATATTAAAAGCCCACAAATACAACTATGAAATGGCTCTATGGGAGTAGACTGATGGGTCACTATAGTTAAAATAATATATGGCTCGCAGAGAGGCAGCAGAGTCTCGTCCAGGCGGGATGCTGGTCCAACGGGGTGACCTGGACACCGAGAAGCAGGGCACCAGCACAAGTGCACTACACACAACCACAATGGGTCTTTGGCGAGCAGCTGCACTTACACGGCCCTGTGTTCCTTCTGTGGTGGCTTCTGTTGCACTGTGCAGTTCTCGCTCCCGCTTATGGCTGCCTCCTTTGTTGTCTGCTGACTGCCTGTCAGATTAGATCCACTGTCCCTTTTCCTTTCATTTTGCCCGCCACCGCATGGGTGAGTTAATTACAGAGGTTTGTGATTGGGCAAAGGACTCGCGTACCTCAGGGTTGCCATCACAACAGACTGGGGGGCTGCAACTCAAATACACAACTTAAGGCCCAGCAAACTTATCATGTAAATTAAAGAAACATGAAAGCATAATTGAAGGCACGAGTCCCCAGGTGTTGGTCACAGGCTCCTGAAAAAGTGGGTTATGTAGGCTTGTGGGCGGAGCCTTGTACAGGCTCGTACTGCTAACCCTAAGGAGGGTTCAAATAGGGCCCGGGAGAAATCACAAGATTGCTCAAACATGCATGGATGACATATAAACCGTCTTTGGGCATATTTGATGAGGGAAGAATGTTATAACAGTAAAAAGCTCCAAAAAGTTGATTTTGCATAATACCTCCTATTTAAGAAATTGAGATCTTGATGTAGACTCAGCATGTGGTTACTTTTAACTTGAAACTAAATAAAGCAAAACGTTAAAATACACCTTGTGTTATTCATGCATTATATTCCGTGTAACTGTCTTATGGACATCAGTTACCACATAGCTGGTTAGTCTCCAAACACAGATTCATCCTTCTCTCCCCTCATCATTGCACAGACAGTGGAAGAACTCCTCAGAAACCCAATACATAACAAATAACGCTGCAGTGACGCTTGGCTCAGTTAGCAGTTATTTAGCCCCATCTGAATTACATGGTGCCTGTGTAATCCAAGAGTAATGCACAGACAGATGCTGTTTCATCTGGAACATGGAAAGGCTACACAAACAAGGACTGTGTTGACACTTAATTTACTGTGAAACTAGATAAGAGCGCATTACTCTGGCTATTATTAGCAACACAGTCATTACGGACAACAGTCAGTTTTTGCCAGAGGCCTCATCAACCATATTATGTTAAAAGGGACATATTACATAAAGTCGACTTCTATGAGCTTTTAACCATGATGTGTTCCCTCATCATTAGGTCACTTGGAGTTGCATTTGGACTCCAGGTCACGTATGTAGGGTTAAAAAATGTTTCATTGCCTCTGATCAGGTCTGCAGTTTTGCACAAAAAGTCAGTAGACCAATATTGTGATTTGCAATAAACAACAACAAAAATGTCTTCTTTAGGCCACGCAATAATGTTGTTTCCTCCATCAACATGTACGTGGAGTGGTGCCTTGTTTCATTTGTACATCTTAGCAATCTCCAATATGCTTAGAGTGGATGAACTGGAGGGACTCACTTCCTTTTTTTTTCATCTTATTTTTTATTTTAAGCATGTGGCGCTTTGTTATGATGATGTTTACAGCGACAACAGCTCTCACTGGGTATAGCAATTTTTGAATGCAGAAGTCAGCAGACATGTTTCTTTTATTAAGTCGTTTAAGATAAATATTGCGATTTGTCCAAATTATAACATAATGACCACGAGTGTCAGAGATTATAACTATATAGCGGACTTGTGAACAATATGTCTTGAAACATTCTCACAGTGTACAGAAAAAAATAAATACAGAGGCTCTTAACACTCCTTTATGCTACAGAGCCATGCATTTGCTACGAACACAGTTTGGTTTATGGGCTTAAAAACTGCACAAGAGAAGTCTGGATTTTTACCTGTGAGGTGACAATCTGGGAAATTTCAAATGGACGGCTCAGAAAAGGCAGCCTTGTAAAAAGGATTAATGCAAAAAGTATGAATGAAGCAAAATACAACTCCTTGCTTTGAGGAACAATACAACATGGTAAAAGCCCAAAAAGTCAATTCAGTATTCAAAAATGTTCTAACTAAAGCTTGGGTCAACAATGATAATGACTTTAATGTGATCAAGAATATATAAATGCTTCATTATGCTATCAAACACTTTGTAAAATTAAAGGGACTGAAAATAACAGATTACGGTTAACCTGGCAAAAGGACCTTAAATTTGACCAGATATAAGGAGAAAAAATGTACTTAATTGTGGGAAATTACTAGTGAAGCCAAAGTAGAGGTAATTTATTTAAACAACTGAGCAGAATATATTATAATCCATCAAAGCTATATCTAATGGGGACTGAACAAAGACAATAACTACTGGAGGTGTGATGAGGCAGGAGGAACCTTCCTGCCCTGTCCTCCAGCCTGGAGGACAGGGCAGCACTGTATGCGGTATACTGCAAACTATACCACCTAGATCCCTAAGTGTGGCTGAAGGGTTAAACAAGGTGGAATTTAAAATTGTCTGCACAGGAATTGTGTGAGTATTAAGGCTGGCCCTAAAGCATTGGAAAAGACCTGGCATGGCATCCTTGTTCTTTTCCTAAAGTGACCTCCTATGAAATAACGCTAGCAAAAGGAAATAGGCTAACTTTATTGCACATCTGAAAGATAAATGATTAAATAAAGCTTAAACATATAAAGCAGTGATGAAACGTCTTGCTCAACCCTTGCCTATGACATATAACATGTTATATAAAAATATAAAAAGGGGGGAGGGGGGATTATTGATATGCCACAATGTAATAAAAGAAGGAACCAATGTATATATGTATAATATATGTATGTATTGGGTGGGAGCTTGGGTGGGGGAAATGGGTAGTAGAGAATTTAATTAACTGTAAGAAGCGAGCACCCTGTGCTTGCTTATTCTCTGTTTAAAATAATAAAAAAAAAAAAAAAAAAAAAAAAGGGAAAACGATGTCACGTGAACCCAATTTACATGTACGCAGCTCATAATATTTACAGGGGCTATGTACCTTTTCACGTGAAGGGTCCGTAACCTTCTATTCTCCATGGTGATGTTGTTGTGCCTGGAAAATCTTCCACAAAATGACCTAAAATTTATCTAACATATCTATCAAGGATTTTAAGACAATACTTAATGAATGATGAATGAAAGATAGATGACTTTATACAACTGTGTAACAATCCAGGCAGAGCAATAACATTTTTATGAGACAGGCAGGTCACTGACCCTCCAACAGAAAACTTACACAGAGCACCTTTACATTTTTATTTAATTTTTAGAAAGAAATCACCAACCTGTCAACCATCTCGCTAGTCTGATTAAATAACACCACACTCACTCATCCTAATTACTCACAGCAATGAGTTTATAAAAACTTTTCATAACTCTTAGAGACCAGTGTGAAGTTTTGTCATCATAGTAATGCTAACAACAGCACATGCTTCCTAATCATTGATAGTTTGTAGTGACATCATGCTGGGGGTGTTTTACATGTATCTCTATGGTGGAATGTTCAGCAGTTACCATGGTGACACAATGCACACATTAGCAAACACTGTCAAAAGAAGTTTTAAGAAAATACAAAATGGATTTAAACAACACATTTTCAGGAGCCTGTGATCAATACAACTGTTCATGGTCCTGTTTGATGTTTGATTTTCAACAAAAAAAGTGAAAGTGACTAATTGAAAAAAAACTGTTGGCTAATGCTAGCTAGCTTGTGACTACAATTTTGTGTGTGAGAGACTTGTTTAAGAGCACAAATCAGCTCACCTGTTGTAGTTCCAGCTAAGTCTGCTCTTTATGGTGAAGAAAAGAAGAATTCAGCATTGTGTCCTTTAATAATAGTAGATGCTGGAGTACATGTTTTGGAATGTGAACCTCCACATTGATGCGTGTTCTGTCTCCCAAACACAGGGCCAGTCCTGAGCTGTAGCTCCTTATCTGCTGCATTCATGTTTGCATGTCCGAAATGATTGGAGTATCTCATAGGGCTGCATGGATTCACTCAAAACTGTGTTCACACTTACATACACTATCTATCATTATAACATATTAATGTAAGCTTTCCAATTACAATTGCAATGATAATAATAATAATAATAATAATAATAATAGTAATAATAATAAAAAGATCAAGATTCCACAGTCCACAGTTTATAAAATGTGCTATATAAATAAAGTGGATTGCATAGTGTTAAATGTAAGTGTAAATGGCTCATGCTTTGAGGCCTTATTTGTCTTTCATTTGTATTGCAGTGCTGACTTGCTTTTAATTTATCTTACAGACCTTACACATACCACAACTAAACTGCTCTAGACGGGACTGTATATAAGTCCAGAGATATCCAATCAAAAATCTTGAAAGAAGATCTTGAAGAGTCGGATGACCACTGAAACATTTTGAGAAAAGAACATCCAGTTCACATAATAATATTGGGACATAAACACGGACCGAACCTGACTAAACCAGGACTAAAACAGGAGCAGTCCAAGTCGACATCAGGCCTAAATTTGGACCGAACATGACCAAACTAAGTCGACATCAGGCCTAAATTGGGATCAAACAGGACCAAACAGGACCAAATCAAGTCAACATCAGGCCTAATATGGGACCAAACAGGACCAAATAGGACAAAACCAAATCGACATAAGGCCTAAAGTCGGACTGAACGGGATCAAACTAAGTCAACATCAGGCCTAAAGTGGGACCAAATATGACCAAACTAAGCTGAGATCAGGCCTAAAGTGGGACCAAACAGGACCAAACCAGGTCAACATCAGGCCTAAATTTGGTCCAAACAGGACCAAACCAAGTTGACATCAGGCTTAAAATGGGACCAAACAGGACCAGACCAGGAGCAGCAGACCAAAACCACCAAAAACATTCAGTATTTTAGTTAATCTGTTAAATAACAAATTCAAGTCTGTATTTTGTCTCATTTCAGAATTAGACCAAAAAACATTTTGCAGTAATTGCGAGTTGTGTGAAACTCTGCAGTGAAACAACAGAAAAGTGCAGTATCTGTGTTTGAATTCATCAGTTAGAATATTCCGAGCTGCAGTTACTGCATTTTTCATTTGTATCACTGAGGAATTTGTAGTTACTGCAAATTTAACATCAAGATTTCTCAAAAAATCTCAAGAGTTGGGCCATAAAACTTTGTCACCAAATAAAACAGTTGATATGAAGGTGTTTTTTGGTCTTAACTTAATTTTGACATAATATGCAGTTACTATGTTTTTCCTTTTTTGTAGGGCAGCATAGCCCTCTTACTGATAGCTAGATGTTTCTCATGAGTCGTACAGAAGAGCAGGTCAAACGCATGAGGCTCTCACTCCTCTGTCAGCAGCACCAGTGGCCAAAAGATGACTCACTGTGAACTGATAATTGTAAATGAGGAGCTGTAAGAAAGGGATCAAATTACCAATAAAGTGAAGTTTTTGTGCTGAAAGATTGTACTGTGCCAGCTGGACACAGATGATTATAATCATTTTGATGTATTCTGTCACTTTTCATTAAGGGACACTGTGTGACTTTTTTGGTAGATGATATGCACCTGCTTGTCTCTGAACTGATATTGCCTTGCCTTAGATATAGCAAAGGATTAAGACCAATAAGTTGGTACATTTCATTATACATGGTTGATATGCCCCTGCATATGACTGATTCGTGGATGTTGTAGGAATATTCACATTATCCCCTACCCCCTATTCACAGCCATTGGCCTTTACATACTTTGCTTTATTTTATTTTATTTTTTTTCCTTAATTACACATATGATTCAGCAGCGTAGATATTGTGGAACAAATGCGGAAAAATTCACTGTCCATTACTGTGAATTGTGTATTGCTACATCTTGAGGCTCAATTAATTTCACATTGCAAATATAATGTGTCTCAAATCTATTTTCATGTGTGAACCCAACAGCCCTGAAGTGGTCTGAGGTGCAGAAGACAACAGGACAAAACCAGGGGCCATGCTGTTATCGCACTATGACAGACTGTACCATTTAAATATATTAGTGAGGACAATTTGTTAGTATATAATTACCTAGAATTAGTCTTTGACTTACTCCCTTTCCCAAAATTTCATTTAACTTTAAAATCTCTATTTCTGGCTTAACTGCTGTTGCTTGGCATACAATTGAATGTTGAATTGTGTTTCATTCCTTTTCCACAGAAAGAAACTCTGGTACCAGTAGCATTGCAGAGCGGTAGAAGACAAATAATAAATAAAAAATGTGACTTGAGTGTATACACTGCAAAGATCAGATTCAAATCTGATTTATTTCCACATATGAAAGTGGCCTCTGTCTCGTTTGAAAAAATCTGATTTGGGCTTTTCACAAAAATCAGATCCAGGTTGCATTTGGGCAAAAAAAAATGATTTGACCTGCAATGTGAACATAGCCTATCTAACACCAACATTAACTATGCACAGGCGGAGTGAATTGTTCTCTTATGGATAGTTAGTTTTGTCTAATTGCGCTGTGCTTTGTTGTCATGAGATGGAAATCAGAATAGCAGTATTGCCAATGGAGTTGTTTCTTTTATTAACTTGTATTTGGTCAATATTGCAATTTAAAATGTCAAAAATATGAAATTATCTCCAGGTATAATAGAATATACCTATAGAGCAGACAAATTCATATGTCTTATTTAAAGTCTTATTTTATGTGTCTAATTTTATCTATCTCCACAAGACAAGCAGATAAGGACATGTTATAGCCTACTCAGTCGATCAGAAAGCCTGTTTTATAATCAGAGCAGGGCCATAATTCAGTTTCCTGGCCCTGCATGTAAACACAGTGATTGTGTGAAGCTTTTGTGGATCTTTATTGGCTCTCTGCAAAGCTGTTTCCAAAGGCTAATGGAGACTGAATGTTGTGAGTGTTGTAACCTGCTCTCCCTAAGCCAGTGCTCGGCCCGAGGGAAATCACTCCACTTAATCCGCTTTTGTTCTCTGTTTGCTCCTGACACTTCTATTTTTAGTGACATTTTTCACACTGTGGCAGAGTCCCATGGCGCGCTCTTATCTTGATTTAGAGCCCATTTTATATACTCCACAGACGTACTTCAAAAAGCCTGTTTCACCTGCGCGTGTGAATGGAGCACGCCACAGGCACTGATGCATATTCAAGACCAGCCAACACAAACAGAGGGGGAGTTCCACCAGGAGGACATTCTGGGACAGGCTGTAGGCATGGAGTACTCTGCATGGAAGAACCAGCCACAGACTGCATATATAAATGGACATAGCTACCACGCTAGCTGCCATGTTCCAAATAGGAAGTGAACATGTGCACAAAGTGGTTCCTCTGAGCTCTGGTTGCAATTCACTTTCTGTTGACAGACAAGACCTCTCTCTATAACCGCTGTTGTTAGCCTCATCATTTTGACCTTAAAATGTTTGTTTTAACTTGCTCTACATGATCCTGTTTATTCCACTATTTTGTCCCTAAATCAATTAGAAACAACCAAATTTGGTGCCTGCTTTCCCTGAGTTCACTCCCGCTAGCGTTAGCAACAAGTTGATTGATAGCCTCGTTGCTAGGTGCCCACCTCCTGCCAAAACAGCGGTGCAAGCCAAACAAACAAACCAAACAGCCTCACTCCCGATTGGCGTTTTGGTTTCGCACTCGGATTTCCAAATATGGTTCCTGGTTGCAGATTAGCTGCTTTATTTGGTTGCAACCAAATGCTATGAGTGACATCACACTGCCTTAGTCCAATTCTATTATACAGTCTATGAAACCAGCCTGATAAAGGACTCTATATAAGAACTTCTAAAGTTGTACATCTATGCTTTTATTTTTGAAGAAATCATAGCCTGACATTGCTGAACACTATGACTCAGACCTGGTGTCCAACCTTTGTCTCCATGAAGATGTTATGGCTTTGCCTGGAATGTTCCACAGTATGACATTAAAGAGGGGGTATTACACTTCTATGGGGTAGTAACTGCTAACACATTACATATTTATATCACCATGTTACCTTTTATTGTTTTGAAAATATCACATCTGCTGAAAACAAAGTATTAACATGTATTATAAGTAATGCAATCACTTTACAATCAGCGTGCATTCCCATGTGAAACCACTAGACATCAAATCAGGTTTGTGAAGTCGTAGTGTATTTTTTTTTATATAATGCTTTTGTATATTTATGGAAAATTGCTTGTGGGCTGTGTCTTGGATAGGATCGCACTGTAAAGAGGGTTCAAATAGTGCCCGGGAGACATCGCAAGATTACTCAAACATGCATGGATGACATCTAAAACCTCTTCAGGCATGTTTGTCATGTGGGAATAACATTATAACATAGTTCCTTAGCTCCAAAAAGTTGATTTTGCATAATATTCCCTCTTTAAATGTATCTATCTTCATGGAGACAAGCATATCATACCTAACATGGAGTAAATGGAGTACGTTTAAAGCCATACTGTGGAATGGTCTGGTGACTGCTACCAGAAAACTTACATAGTGCACTTTTGATGATAAAATATTCTATAGGACTTGATTGAAAAGGGTTAAAACTACTGCTAGTGTCATGTATCTTTCCTTTCCATAGACATGCATAGCTATCTCTTAATTTAGTTTGGCATCAAGGAACCACTCATTGTTCACATACACATTCACACAGTAGTGTACACACTGGAGGCATGGCGGTAAGGTTTCTTGCTCAAGGACACTTGTAGTTGCAGGGATCGGACCATCAACTGCGCCACTCATTCATAATCCTTGAACAAATATTTTCAAAGGAGATCCAATGACAGAGAAAACATGCAAACTACTCAGCGTTTCTCAAGCAAATTGATGATGTGAATTAATATAACTTTCAAATAATAAATGAAACTATTGTGTTTCATCACTGGCATTAAAACATGGATTGATATCACAAAACTATCAGGTTAACGTTTGACAGTACACAAATAATTGTTTTATATAATCAATTCCATTAGCAAGGAAAAATCTTGATTTTCAATTTAGTAACAATTAGTATCTGGGTATTGATTCTTTTGACAGCTCCACTGCCCATAAGAGAGAGTCATCATCTATATCAAACCAATAGAAAATGACTCTTAACATTGTTGTTCTTGCATGATGTGATGACAAGTCCCACCTGTCTCTCCACGCACCCCCTTCACCCTTTCCCCTGCCTGCTCCAGTGCTCCTCTGCAGGCTTTGGTGTGGGCAATGATCCATCACTCCACTCGCTCCAAACAAGCCCGCGACACATGGCAATATAAAATGGAAAATTCAAATAAACAGCGGGCCAGCAGAGTCGTTGTCCCCACTCTTAAGTCAGTGCGCACACATGTTAAATAAACATGCTCTCCTGTTAGGTATACAACACGGCACCGTTTACTTTGGGGATGTGAGCTCAGAGGGACACTGGCAGACATGTTTCCTGGTACTGTCCCCCTTGTTTGCTGGTCGACACTGAGCTGGGAGGTTCTGGTGGTGGGGCTAAGCCTAGGTGGCCTTTGCGCTGATTTGTGGATGCTGTCTGATATAACATGGAGTCCAAACAGTTTGCAGTGGTTCAAATGTACGCGAGACGACGCACAGGGAGGTTTAGAGCATGTGTGTGGTTCAAAGTCCTGTGGAGGAACCATTTTCCACTACATACTGAAGGAGAGTAGATATGTTTACACTCCATTTTTTTATTTCTACATGTATTGTTGTATCATATTTAAAGCAGACCTATTATGCAAAACCGACTTTTCAGAGCTTTTAACCATGATATGTTTCCCTTTCTCATTTACCCTCTTTGGAGTGATTCGTGCATGTTTGTCCAATCTTCAATCAGTTATTTTGAAGTTGCCATATTGCCGATCAACCCCCGTTTTCACCGCTACTGACATGCACCCGCTGTGACGTACTTTGTTCTCCAATTCTATTTTCTTAATTAATACGGCAGCATTGCGTACTCATTTTGATACAAAAAAAACAAAAAAAAAAACTTGCTACTCTCTAGCGTGTATAGCTATTCATAGGAGATGCCAACAGTTACATGGGTCCCAATGGGCATTGCAGTTTTTGTGGATTTTTATTAAGACATTTTTCAATGAATATTGTGAGTTAAAATATGCAAATTATAACATTATGATCCACAGGTATCATAGATTATAACTGTATAACAGACAAAAGCACAATAGTTCTTCTTTAAAGGTGCACAATATAAATTTTCTGGTTGGGTCTGCTACCTTTGACTCCATAGCGATGTTATAGCGTTACCTGGAATGTTCCACAGTGTAGCAAAAAACTTTTTCAGTTTCTGTTTTTTTATTGCTCAAAAATACCCTTTAAAATATCCATTCTTACTGTGAGTTACAGTGCGCTTTTATGTAACAATACTCTTGCT
>JACM01018021.1:0-13171 GCA_000787095.1 Periophthalmodon schlosseri
GTTGTGTCGTTTATTTATTATAGCCTCATTGTACCTGTGCCTTTATGCCTCAGATTGGTTCCATTATCGTGTGTTTTTGCATAGGCACAAGGTCATCCAATGCTACAACTTTCTCAAAGAGGTTGCTGGGTAACTGTAACACACACCACCATCACTAAAGAGACAGAATGACACACACACACACAGGTTTTTGTGCATCCTGTCATGTGATCCCAGTGGCCCACCTTGAAACTGAACAGGTGACATAGAAAACAGCTGAGCAGCCGAGTGAGGGACCGACATCATTGATTTTTACTCATATTAACTTCTGTATCTGTAAATATTGCAGACTTGTACCCAGTGCTGGAAGGTAACGAAGTACACGTAGTAAAGTACTGTACATGAGTAGAATTTTTAAGTATCTGCACTTTACTTGAGTACATTTTACAGTGGATACTTTTTACTTTTACTTCACTACATTTGAGAGCCTTATCTGTACTTTCTGCTCCACTACATTTTTGAACTGGACTCAAAAGTAAAAAGTACTTTTCGTGTGATTTGAGGGGTTATTTTTACCATGTTCGTGGAAACATCCTGACTAAAGTTTTCGAGTTCAAGCTTCAGCTTTGAGCAAAACAAAAATAAATACACAAAATTTTAAAATGGCTTCTTATTGCAACTGTCGACCAAAATATGTCTCATTTTTAATCTATATCACTGCATTTAACACTTGAAATGAACAACACTTGTGTGAAATACTTTTACTTTTGACTCTTAAAGTACAGTTTTAATAGGTACTTAAGTACTTTTACCTAAATTGACACTTTTACTTTTACTTGAGTAACTTTTTACCTCTGTATCTGTATTTTTACTTAAATAACAACATCAACAATCTATTAATTCTCAGACCTGTTTATCCTGGTTCACAGTTTGAGTCCTGGCTTAGTTCACAGTGGAACTTTATGCAAAAATGTTGAATGGCCCAGTATTTAGTCTGCTTTTGTCTTTGGAAGCCGACACCAGACTAACGCTGCGTCTTCTTGTTACATAATCAATACGTCGTTCTTTTGCCACTAATGTCCTCTGCTGCTCTGGTTCATCATCTATTGAATTAGGACTGGCTATAGTTATAATTACCTGACAACCAAGGGGCTTTGTTTACGTTGCTATAAACATGAAGTCGCCTATTTTTGCATGAGGTAATTAAATTTAAATCCGCCCTGTTGTGTTTGTGTCGCGCTGTAGTTCTAATCTACGACACCCGTGGATCATTTTGTTATAATTTACACATTTTAAATCGCAATATTCATGTAAAACGACTTAATAAAAGAAACAAATCCGCTGACTTCCGCGTTAGAAAACTGCGGGGGTCCAGTGGGAGCTGACGTCGCCGTAAACGTCATCACGACAAAGTGCCGCCTGCTGTCGGCGCCCCCTATGGACAGCTGCACGTCACACTAGAGCAGCACATTTTTTTTCATTTGTACCAAAATGACGACGCGACGCTGCCGAATCCTACGAGTATCAACGATTAAGAAAATAAAACTGGAGAAGGAAGTGCGTACGTCACAGTGGGCGTGTCACAGTGGGCGTGTCACAGTGGGCGTGTCACAGTGGGCGTGTCACAGTGGGCGTGTCCCAGTGGAGGTGAAAACGGGGGTAGATCGACAAAATGGCGTCTTGAAAATAAGAGATTAAAGATTTACTCAAACATGAATCACTCCAAATACAACTTCAGAGGCTCAACGAGAAGAAACGACTAGAACATGGATAAAATCTTTGAAAAGTCCATTTTGCAGAATTGGTCTGATTTAAATTTCTTGTATATAATAATCTCTGTACAGATTTAACTTGTCATCTTTTTCCCCGTGTGAACTTGAACCGCTTTTTTCAAACGGGGTCAGGCCAGGAGCGCATCCGGCGGGTGACTTTTACAGTTAATTCATTTGATGCCGGATTAGCAGAAACGTGTACTCAACACAATTAAGTTGAAACGTCGCCTCGGATCATGAGGTAGACATCTGCGAGCCATTATTTCTGCGGAGGGAAAAAAAGTTCACGTTCCTCCATAGATTCTATTCTTGTCTGGCAGCGTCGCAGCTGTTTAAAGTATGTATTTACTTTGACGTGGACTGACACGCTGGTATGGGCTAAGCAAATATATCCAGCAGACGATGGAGTACTCAGTGTTGTTACTCAAGTAGATTTTTTCATGTGTACTTTTACCTAATTAAAGTTATTAGTAAGTATAGAAGTACTCAATTTTGTTACTTAAGTAAAAGTACAGATAAAGAGGTAAGAAGTTACTCATGTAAAAGTACACATGAAAAAATCGACTTAAGTAAAAGTATTAGTAAGTATAGAAGTACTCAATTTTGTTACTGAAGTAAAAGTACAGATACAGAGGTAAAAGTATCACATGAAAAAATCTACTGAAGTAAAATTATTAGTATAGAAGTACTCAATTTTGTTACTGAAGTAAAAGTACAGATACAGAGGTAAAAGTATCACATGAAAAAAAAACTATTAGTAAGTATTGAAGTACTCATTTTTGTTACTTCAGTAAAAGTACACATACAGAGGTAAAAAGTTACTCAAGTAAAAGTATCACATGAAAAAATCTACTTAAGCAAAAGTATTAGTAAGTATAAAAGTACTCAATTTTGTTACTTAAATAAAAGTACAGATACAGAGTTAAAAGTTACTCAAGTAAAAGTGTCACACAAAAAAACTACTTAAGTAAAAGTATTAATAAGTATAGAAGTACTCAATTTTGTTACTTAAGTCAAAATAAAATTACAGATACAGAGGTAAAAGTTACTCAAGTAAAAGTATCACATGAAAAAACTACTTAAGTAAAAGTATTAGTTAGTACTGAAGTTCTCAATTTTGTTACTTAAGTAAAAGTACAGAGATAAAACGTTACTCAAGTAAAAGTATCACATACAGATACTTAAAATTCTACTTAAAGGTGCACTGTGTAACTTTTCTGGTGGAGAGTCCGCCTCCTGCTTGTCTCCATGGCGACGCTACTGCTTTGCCTTGATTATCCCACAGTGGAAACAGACTTGGTCATCACAACGGAGACACGTTAAGGGTCAGATCTGTGGAGAAGCGAGCCCACACGTTGTAAGAATTTGTGTTTTTGTAGGAATTTTATGAGCCGTAAAACACTTGTAATCGAAAACATGGAAGGCAGATATGTTTAATGCAACACTGTGGAACATTCCAGGCAAAGAAATGACATCTCCATGGAGCCGAGCACTTCAGAAGTTACACAGTGCACCTTTACGTTCAGTACTTCACTACTTGTACTTCGTTACCTTCCACCAGTGAATATACCTAGAAGGGAAACACAAAATAAAAAGTAGGCAGACGGGGGCTTCAGTTTTCCCGTTCGGGCGAAACGCAATCGATTATTTAGCCATAATCGTCGTTAGAATTGCGTGAGTTAACTCGGAGACGGCTGTTGCTTCAGTCGTGGGCCACGGAGCATGGAGTTGCATAACAGGAGTCAGATCAGATCTCCACACTGTGTTTAATAATGCATGGGCTGATGGTAGGTGCCCTGACTCCTCCTCCTCCTCCTCCTCCTCCTCCTCTGCTCTGTGACACACCGTGAGACTATCAATTATGAATACGAAAGCGTTTGTGGATTTAAAATGTCTAAGGTTAAGTTATTCTCGGGGACTACTGCACTTACGTAGAATTTTAAGGTATCTGTATTTCACTTAAGTACATTTTACAGTGGGTACTTTTTACTTTCACTACATTTGAGAGCAGTATTTGTACTTTCTACTCCACTGCGTTTTTGAACGGGACTGAAAAGTAAAAAGTACTTTTCGTATGATTTGAGGGGTTATTTTTACCATGTTCTTGGAAACATCCTGACTAAAGTTTTCGAGTTCAAGCTTCGGCTTTGAACAAAACAAAAATAAATAACCATGTTCTGGAAACATCCTGACTAAAGTTTTCGAGTTCAAGCTTCGGCTTTGAACAAAACAAAAATAAATACACAAAATTTTAAAATGGCTTCTTATTGCAACTGTCGAGCAAAATGTCTCATTTTTAATCTGTATCACTGCATTTAACACTCGAAATGTGAAATACGTTTACTTTTTACTCTTAAAGTACATTTTCAAACTGGTACTTTAATCCTTTTACTTAAGTTGATTTTTCCATGTGATACTTTTACTTTTACTCGAGTAACTTTTTACCTCTGTATCTGTACTTTTACTTAAGTACCAAAACTGAGTACTTCATTCCCGACTGGCCCCGGTCTGAGTGTTTGTATATTCTGTCTGCGTACCTCTTATTTTGACTGGATACTTATATTTTTTCTGCTCCGTACCTTGTCATGCTTTAGTAAACAAAGTGGGGGCGCTGTGGTCGTGGTCGTTACGGTAACGGCTTCCAACTGTGAGAAAACGGTGGCTAAGATGTTTCCGATAATGTGCTTCTGCTTCGCGTGTGGACCTGTCGACTTGGACCTAAGGCCTGGTCCTGTTCGGAGCTGAAACAAGAACGTTTCCTGTGCGCTGAGGAGTGAAGCGGTTCAAATGTGGCTAAAACAATAACTGCCGACTTTGAAGTTAGCGAAGGATCGAAACCCGAGCACTTCCTGGATCAGCACCTCATGATGTCACAAGGGGGAACAGTGTTTTTTTGAGTTTTGAAGCTGTTTGCAGGGTTAATTATATTCAGGACCAGTTCAAAGTTTGGACACACCCTCTCGTTCATTTTTACTACTTTCTACTTTTTATAAACTTCAAATATATGAAGTAGGATATGTGGAATTATGTAGTAAAGAAAAACATGAAATAACTCTACTAAATATATATATTTTAAATTTTTTATATTCAAATCCTCAAAGTATCCACCCTTTGCTTTGTCAAAAAAATATGTAGTAGATTTATTAAATTTTTTTTCTTTACTACAGAATTCCATATATCTTACTTCATATATTCAATGTCTTCTGTGTTTATAAAATGTAGAAAGTAGTAAGAATAAAGAAAAGCTGTCACTCTGTTCACTCTGTTCCCCCTTGTGACATCACCAGGTGCTAATCCAGGAAGTGCTCGGGTTTCTGGTTCGCTCCTTTAACCGTTCAAATCGCCTTCGCTAAGATGCAACTTTAAAGTCGGCAGTTCTTGTTTTAGCCACATTGAAAACTGCTTCACTCCTCAGCGCAGAGGCAGGGGAAACGTTCTTGCTGCAGCTCCGAAAAAGAACTAAAAAAAAAGCAAATAATGTGCAAACGTCAAGGTTTTTTGTGCGTAGTGAATCTAATTAACCCTGCGTACACCTGTCACGCTCTTCAAAAAACCCTCTGTTCCCCCTTGTGACATCATCAGGTGGTGGTAATCCAGGAAGGTGTCTGTGTAAATGAGATAAAAAAACAAGAATCTGATATGTTTTTGACAATGGAACGAATTCAGTTTCACATGGCGCTTACTACTACAACTACTACTGTCTGTTTTATCCCAGTCTGCCCTTGGGAGCAGACGAGTCCCTGGAGGATTTGGCCGTAGCAGGTCATAAAAGCAGATAATCTTCGGCTTTGTACTGCTGCTGACCCATATGTGCGTTATGAGCATAAACTATATATATAAATGGACATAGCTAACCCGCTCGCCGCCGCGTTCCAAATACATTTCACATTAGAAAACTGTGTCCCCTCTCTCTGTACCTGCTGCTGTCAGACTCGTCATTTTCGTCTTAAATGTTCGTATTAACCCTCTACATGATCCTGGGGGTTTATTTCGCTCTTTCGTCCGTAAATCAAGATATGAACATTAATAACTTTCCCCGAGGTCGCTCCCGCTAGCGACAGCAACAGTTTTGATTGACACCGTTGCTAAGCGTCCGCTCCGTGCTAAATCAGCGGTGTGGGCGTTAAGGGGCGTTACCTTCAACAGCCTCGCTCCGGATTGGCTCTTTGGTTGCTACGATGGCCCCTATAACCGCTCCGCTCCGGATGGCTCTTTGGTTGCTACGATGGCCCCTATAACCGCTCTGGCCTCGGCGAGCTTCATTCGACCGGAGCCGAACGCTGCGGGCGACATCACCCTCACTCGGTCCGCTTCTTTACACAGTCTACGGTCTGCACTTGGGAGCAGACCGGTCCCTGGAGGATTTGATCGCAGCGGGTCATAAAAGCAGATAATCTTCGGGCCGTGCGCCGCCGCTGACCCGTATGTGTGTTACGATACAGGGCTGCGGATGAGACGCTGGCGTTGGCTTTGTGGTCGCGGGTTCCCGCCTCCACCGTTCCCACCTCTGTACTTAGGCGGCTCCGTTCTACACAGGCATAAACGCCGACGGCTACACCAAAGGCATAGCTCCGTCTGTCTCCTGCCCCGAACTTTATTTAAGTAAGAGCGAACTCACCGGCTTTAAAATTCCTCCTACATGACATAAGTTTGACAAGTTTCCACACAATTCCGCACCCGCCGCTGTCATCGCTTCTGTCAGCCTGCAGGCCGTGCAGTCAGTGCTGGAAGGTAGCGAAGTACTGAACTTAAGGACGTTTTACAGTAGTTTTTACTTTTACTTCACTACATTCGAGAGCAGGATCTGTACTTTCTACTCCACTACATTTTTGAAGAGGAACTGAAAACTAAAAAGTACTTTGCATGTGATTTGAGGGGTTATTTTTACTATGTTTGTGGTAACATCCTGACTAAAGTTTTTGAGTTCAAGCTTCAGCTTTGAGCAAAACAAAAATAAACACACAAATTTTATAAGAAAATTGGAGAAATTGATTCGTATTGTTTCTGTTGAACAAAATATGAATCATTTTAATCAGTATCACTACACTTACACTTTAACAAATGAACAACACTTGTGTGAAATACTTTTACTTTTACTTAAGTAGATTTTTTCATGTGATACTTTTACTCGAGTAACTTTTTGCCTCTGTATCTGTACTTTTACTTAAGTAACAAAATTAAGTACTTCTATACTTACTAATACTTTTAGTTAAGTAGATTTTTTCATATGTTACTTTTACTTTTACTCAAGTAACTTTTTACCTCTATGTCTGTACTTTTACTTAAGTAGAGTTCTTCATATGATGCTTTTACTTGAGTAACTTTTTACCTCGGTGCCTGTACTTTTACTTAAGTAATAAGATTGAGTACTTCTATACTTACTAATACTTAGGTTTTACCTCTGTATCTGTACTTTTACTTAAGTGACAAAATTGAGTACTTCTGTACTTACTTATAATAGTTTTACATGACTAACTTTTTACCTCTATGTCTGTACTTTTACTTAAGTAGAGTTCTTCATATGATGCTTTTACTTGAGTAACTTTTTACCTCGGTGCCTGTACTTTTACTTAAGTAATAAGATTGAGTACTTCTATACTTACTAATACCTTTAGTTAAGGAGATTTTTCCAAGTCATACTTTTACTCAAGTAACGTTTTCCCTCTGCATCTGTACTTTTACTTAAGTACCGTAGTATCTGAGTACTTCATTAGCACTGGCCCCAGTCTGAGTGTTTGTACATTCTGTCTGCGTCCCGCTTTTTTGATTGGACACTTATTTCTCTTTCTGCTCCGTATCTTTCTGTGTTGATTTATACAGAATGTAATGGAGATTTCAGCTCGTTGCAACATCTGTGCTGCGGTCGTGTTGTTTACAGTGGGAGCCTGGAGTGCGTTACATTAGAAGTTTAACAAATCATGAAATTATGTTATGTACGTGGAAATAGGGGGGTTTCCATGGGAACTTGGCGACCTAATCAGTTGCGACGGCCCGACAGCCCGTAGTAGTTATAAAAGTGTCTGCGTTCGTGATCTGTGTTGGGAAGTAACTGAACACACGTACTCGATAAAACTATTTTAGTAAATCAAAGAAATAAATGGCGGTACTTGATCACACAATTTAGGCTTTAAACACAGCACAGTTTTTCCCCGCCAAATCCGTCACACCCACAGACTGTGTAAAGAAGTGGACTGAGTGAGTGTGACGTCACCCACAGCGTTCGGCTCCAGGCAAATGAAGCTCATCGAGGCCAGAGCGGTTATAGCGGCGGGTTTGGAGCCGAGTTTCATGTTTGGAACAACAACGGCGAGTATCATATCAACCAAAGAGCCAATCCGGAGCGAGGCTGTTGAAGGTAACGCCCCTTCCCGCCCGCACCGCTGGTTTAGCAGGGAGCGGGTGCTTAGCAACGCTGTCAATCAAACCTGTTGCTAACGCTAACGGGAGAGACCTCGTGGAAAGAGGACGCCTGATTTGTCTGTTATTAATGTTCATATCTTGATTTACAGACACAACAGTGAAATAAAAACCCCAGGATCATGTAGAGGGTTAATACGAACATTTAAGACCAAAATGACGAGTCTGACAGCAGCAGTTACAGAGAGAGGACACAGTTTTTCAATAGAAAGTGAATTGGAGCCAGAGTCGACGGAGCCAGAAGCGCACATGCTCACTTTGTATTTGAAACGCGGCGGGTAGCAGGTTAGCTACGTCCGTTTAGTGAGAAAAATAGAAAACACAGCTCTTGTGGTGAAGCAGGTGCGTGATGGGAAATGCAGAACAAACAGTGAAACAAACAAACCTGTTTTTAAACCTATGCGGCGTCTTTACTCTATAATTAGAACGCAACTCAACTGCAAAAGTATTCAAAGTACTCGGATACATAATAATACATTTTCAAAGTATTCTTCACATCATTGTTTGCGATTAACAGCGCGATCCCATCTGCAAAAATCATAAAACCCCCAAAATATTTCCTTTGACCCAATTACTACAGAAATTGGACATCCAGTTCTCCGTGGTGAAAATAACCATTACGTTTTAGTGTGGAAAATGTGCTCCAATCTCCTCTTCTGGCTAGATTTAAGTTCTTCCATTTCAAAGTTCTGGCTTCGGATGCATATAATTAGAACAAATATAGGTTTTCAATGCAGTGGAGATGCTGTTTTTCTGAGGGCAAGAATTCAGTTGTTTTTTTAATTATTACCTGCAGGGCTTTTGTATGAATCTACATAACCTCACTTGTGCAACCCAGATACGAAGAACATTTGCTCGTACTTGTTTAAACTAGTGCCAAACTGCCTGACACTCTTTACATTAGAACCCATTCACCCATGAAAGATAGACTAATTTTCCCCTTCACTCTCCGCACACGTTTGAGTAACACTTTATTATTAGTCCGTCTACATCTCCAACGCCCAGAATGCTCCGTTCCACCTTGTGAAGTCACGAAGCCGTAGCGGTACCTTTTACCTTTTAGTTCAGTAGAAATCGGCGATTCCGGGGCTGAAACGATCCGAATGATTCCAGCGAAGGTGTGTGGAGTTTAAAAACGCACAAGGTGGAACAGAGCGTTTTCAGTTTGAGACAAGAACTCAGCCTAAATACGCAGGGTTTGTGTGTTTAAACATGCGTGAATCGAACAAAACACAACTCCGGGTACGTTTGCGATGAGGAAACGACATTATAACACAGATCTGAAAACAGCGTAACGCGAAGCCCTTTAACGTCTTTTAGAAACAATGAGGTAAGATTTGTCTGCAGTTTTTTCCAGTGAGTCACCGGGGCACAGTGTTGTTGCAGTGACACACGTGGCCTGTTGGGGGCAGCCCTGATTCACTCCATTCTGAGGAGGGCACCAGTCCATTCACATTTCCAGTTACACAGCATTGGCATGATTAGTCACTATTTGAAGCAGGATGGTGCTCTGTCTGCCAAATGACTCAGTAGGGATATTTTTATACACCAGACCACATCCAGTTTTTATGTAATTTAAGTTTATCTGGTCTGGCTGTTCACTACTGCTGTACGCGTCTGCATTTGTCACTTTCATCACTGTATCAGCTCTATATGAAACCTGGAACCGTATATTTTGGGGCTCAGTGTTTATCGTGTGTGCAATTTCGTAGGAAAAATGCGGAGATTTTGACTATTTTTGAGCTGCAAACTGTTAAAATACGTCACTTCTACGGCAAATTATTGGTTCGTTCTGCTGTTAATCTGTTGCAGCTCAGGCCTTTTAATGAGACCGTCTGTTTAAACGTGTTTTACTGGGAATATTTTGCATTATTCTTATTGTGTCAGTGGTTTAAAGTAGTTTCAGTATTACCGTTTATCGCAGTTTATCTCTGTGGCGACTTCAAAATGTGTTATTGTGACAGGTCTACGTATTATTTATATACTTACTAACATTTTACTTGTGCATAGGGGCACTGATATAGAACCGGTATCAGATATCGGCACCGATATATATCGAAAATGTTGTGTGGATCGAACATCGGCTCCAAGATATCGATTGATTTCAAAATGAGTAAATTGTAAATCTAAATAATATTAAGCTTGTGTTTTTAGAAAGCTGTTTTAATGACTTTAAATGGTGAATTGGAATGTTTTTAGCAGATGCTGTTCGTGTTAAAGAAAATACTACAACTACTACTACTACTATAATATTTTCAGCTGCTGCTCTAGTATCGGTTGATATCGGAGATTGGCAGATAGTTAACGCCAAAGTATCAGTATCGAACAGAAAACCCCGGACAGACCCATCCCTACTTGTTCACATGAGTTTGATGTTGCTGTGCTGTTGCCAGGAAACCAGTTTAAATCTCTTCATTTTTAATTTAAAAAAGTGAGCATCTGCTGCAGGTCTTTCTCTGCCTTTTGTGCTCGAAAGAGAATACACTTTTTTGCGATATTAACGAACGTGCAGAGCTGTCCAGAACGTTTTCGACTCGTCTTACCGTCGCTGCGTTAAAATTAGGTGACTGTGCCAACCTCTGATGAAACATTAACATCACACAAGTTTGGATTTTAGACCAATGAGACGGCTCGTTATCGCTGAGCCTCATGACGCACTCGCACACCTCTACGGGAGCACCTCGTCTGCGGCCGTGACTATGTGGGTGACTCTGCCGCTAACGGGCTGCTCTTTACTGTTGACAGAGCAGAGGCAAGAGTCGGAGCAGTGACTAAGCGAGGGAGCGGAGAGAGAGAGAGAGAGAGAGAGAGAGGAGGAAGAGGAGAGGAGGAAGAGGAGGGAAAGAGTCAGGGAGGGTGAAGCAAGCGCTGAGCATCCTTACCCATACGGCAGCGGAGTTGACGCCCTGCCATGAATGAATCAGCTCATTCACTGGGACTTTGCACTTGGAATTCGCCTTGAAAATTCCAATTATTCCGGACACTCAGTATGACAAGAACCCGAGGATTGTTTTCTTTTTACGGCACATAATCGGACAGACCGGGAGTGAGGAATTCTGCTGGGAAGGGAACATGGGGTGCACCACGAGTGTGTTTGTTTTGGAGTCGCTCCGGTCCATCCTCCAGAGAAACTGTGGATATATTAAAGGGGCGGTGGAGCCTGGGGATCTGGAGGAAGAGGAGGAGACTGTGAGCCTAAGAGGGTCCCTACTTTGGCTGTCCAACAATGCTCCTTTGGTAAAACTACATACCCTTTTGTTCATTTTTGTCTCGTTTAGTCACTATAGCGAGCTGGAGTTACTTTTGAATGCAAATGAGCCTTATAATTTAAAGATAACGCGGACTGAATATGAGCTTGCTTCAGCAGAATTTCGAACAGTAGCAGAAGACATCGCATTTGCACATTTTAACGAGCTACCGAAACACATCTTGCTATGGTTTTCTTCCAGGATTTATGCGGTCCCACATTGGCCTGTCACGATAACAAATTTTGAAGTACGGAACAAATATATAGACGATAAACGATAATATTATCTCCCCCAGATATTAGCAGTATTTCCCCCATATTACGCAAAATCGACTCTTATGAGCTTTAAGCCGTGTTATAATGTTGTTCCCTCCTCAAAAACACACCTGGAGTTGTGTTTTGTTTCATTCACACGTGTTTGAGTAACACTTTATTATTAGTCCGTCTACATCTCCAAAGCTCAAAATGCTCCGTTCCACCTTATGATGTCATGAAGTGGCAGTTTTCAAGTTAACAGCTCCTTTTACCTTTAGTTCAGTAGAGATTGGCAATTCCAGGGCTGAAATCATCCAAATGATTCGAGTGAAGGTGTCGTCTTGGTGTTATTTCATTACCTTAAGCCTGGTTTTATTTTGAAATTTGAGCTTTACTGCGTGTTACACTGATTGCTTGCCCCGCCCTAATGTGTTTCACCTGTGTCTCGTTCCTCTGCGTGTTCTCCTCTGCTTGGTCCACTGCCAGTGTTCCTGTCCCGTAAGTTTTGGATTTTCGTGTTTAGTTTTACTTCTGGTCTTTGTTAAAGTTTACATTAAAGAACATTTTCAAGTTTCTGTTTAAAACATGACAGGTGTATGTAGTTTAAAAACACGAAATGGAGCACTTCCTGTATTAAAACATGACATCACAAGGTGGAACAGAGTTTGAGAGAAGAACTCAGCCTAAATATGCAGGGTTAAACGTGTGAATGAAACAAAACACAACTCCAGGTCTGTTTGTGACGAGGAAACAACATTATAACATAGATCAGAAAATAGTGTAACATGGGCCGTTTAATGAACAAAACTAAAAAAAACATAACGTTCTCCATTAGTACAAAGAAACAGTACTTAGAAAAACATTGACCAAAAATGATTGTTCCATCTTTCATATATGACAGGCCTAATGCCGCATTAAGCTACTTTTCCCGCTACTTAGCTCCATTAGCTAGAAGCCTGACGTGTCTTAAATCAAAGCCGTTTAATGGACAAGGGGTTAAGTAGAATTTCAAATGAAGGGCGCTAGTTTTCTTTTTTGTTTTCATTTAAATTTTTTATTTTTTTATTTTGAAAGGAACATTAAGTGGACATACAAAAGTGAGGGGAAATACGGGGCACAAGACAGAGGTTTGTAGTTGTCAAAGTAAAGAGGGAGACACAATCGTAGATATAAAAATATAAAAAATAAAAATAAACAAAAACAAGACAACAAAACTTCATAACAAGCACCGACGCTGTTTCTGCTCCGTTCACGACGACTCTTTTCTAGAAGCATAAACAATACTGTATGTCTATTATCTCTGTTATTGCATTAGGAGGAGGATGGTATTTATAGACTGGAAAAACCACAAAATTCAATTCAGGAAGAATACGCGTTTACTTGTCTAGAAGCTTCACTGAAAGTACTTCCAACTGGGATTAGCTTAGGATAAAAATACTGACTGTCTACTTTTTATATTTGGATGTAATGAGGCTCCATATTACACTATTTTCAGATCTGT
>KN475055.1:0-10254 GCA_000787095.1 Periophthalmodon schlosseri
TATAGATATAGATATAGATATATAGATGGATAGATAGAGATACGTCAGCTGTGGTTGCTTTAAATCTAAATAAACTTGAATTGAATTTTTGTAAAGTCATAAAAAACACATTGTAAGAAATCGTAATAATATCAGTAGAATAAAGCAAATGATTATTAGCCAAATTTGAGCTATATAATTCATCTGCTGGGTTTTCCAACACAAAAGCCCCACTGTTTCAACTTGAACATTACTGTAGCATAAAGGGAAATTATTATTCAATGTAACCTTTGTTTAGCAAGGTTTCAAAGGGGAAGTCACCTCAAAGTAACTTTTCCCCTGTTCCAAAAGTCAGACAAAATTCATAGTTGTATTTTTCTCCACAAAGCAGCCTCCAAACAGCATTAATAACCCAGCCATGTCCCCCCCCTCAGGCAGCAGCTGCACGGCTTTATCTGGACACACAGGTGGCTACTTCCCCTTTATTTACCCCAGCACACAGGAGGAACTGAGACAGGCCGAAATAACTAGGTTTAACACCACTAATGAAACAGGAAACCAATGAGTCTATTTGATCACAGTCAGAAAGCTGTATGTGGATGTGAAAGGCAAGTCACTGCATCTCAAGTAACGATACCTAAAACATGAGCTGAAACAAAACAATAAATAAGTGGCAAAATGATTAATGATCTTAAGAAGAAATTGTCCACTTTAAATCATTTCTACTTTTTGGCACAAATTACAACTACAACATTTAAAAACACATTTTAGCACATGACGGATTGGCTAGGGATGGGCCAATTTTTTGAGCCAATAAATAAAACAAAGCCATATAAAACCATTTCCATTTTTACTCATTAGTCTGTTCAAAAAGACAAATTTTATGTACTGTGGACAAACTGAGACCAACAGATGGGCACACAGAGAATGGGGCAGCGCAGGAAAAATATTAGTGTAGAATATCGATATCACCCATCCGTAGTATTTCAATTCAATTCAAGTTTATTTATATAGCACATTTAAAACAACTTCAGCTGACCAATATACTTCACATAAAAGTAAAAAAAAAACAACAAATATACAGATAACATGATACATAGGAAAAGAACAATAAAACACCAAGATGTCCTGTGTAGCTAATATTAAATGCCAGGGAGAAGAGGACATAGTACAGGCGTAAACCTGTCTTACCTTATGAGCAGCGAAACATGTGTCGTCTTTTTCCAGAGCTCTTTTGGCACAGTCGAGAGATTGGATCTGACAGCGGAGGGAGGCTGTTCCATAGTCTGGGCCCTGCCACAGAAAGGGCTCTGTCACCTCTGACACCGACTGAGTTAAGTTAAATGACTTCACTAGAGGCCTGGATTCACAGACATGAATATTAAAATCCCTGACTCTCAAAAACTGGTCATAGCACAGTAACAGGCCTGCCAGCAGATCTGTGAAGTCCTGAATAAAAATCTTTATTAAACTTTAGAGGGCGATAAACCAAAGCGCACAAGACCAGGGTGTCAAGGCTTAATGTGAAAGTCTGAAGCTACAGACAAATGTTGCGGGATTTGTACATTGTTGCTAGCCCCCCACCTCTGCCAGTAACCCCGAGGAGAATTTAGATAGAAACAGTCAGGTGGTAAAAGTTCTGAAAATGGGGAAGATCCATCGGCTTGGAGCCATGTCTCCGTGAGACAAGTGACGCATGCCGGTGTCCAGGCGCGCGGGACTCACAGGCTGGGTCCACTGTAATCTGTGCGATTTTTCATGTGCCGGGTCTCCAGAAGTGGTAAGGAGAGGAATAATTTCAGGATTTGCCCTGCAATAAGCCTTTACTCTCACTAAGACGCATCTGCATTTTCCGCACTTTCTGGACTGCTTCCTCCGTGAGGAGACAGGTGAGTGCAGCAGGTAGGCCAGGACTGATTTGACACATCTATCTCCATGGAGACAAGTGGTTGACGCCACCAAGCTATGCTGCACGTCAGACACTTAGAGAGGGGAGCTCACTCATAGTAAGAATTCAACCAGGACAGCAAAACACATGTGAGTGCCCTCTGAGAAAGCCCGCGCACCACAATTTGAGAAGCACTGTGTTGGCTCGGTATGGTTGGTACCTGTCTTGCGAGTCTGCGGGCCTCCCAGTAGGGTTTGGACTCCTCCACGGACTTTCCAATCTTCTTCACCAGCTCATCCAACTTCACTGTGGCCTCCACCAGCACCGAGCGGAACTTCTGACGGGCATCCTGGACAAATACAATTAAATTATCAAAACCTGACACTCATAACTATATATGAAACAATATTGGCAATCTAAAGGTAGCAGTCCAAGGAATCTAGAGGGAATAAATGCATACAAGACTACATAGACCATAAGCCCTTGCGCACTGAAACACAGGAAGAAATTACTGTTATTAATAGTACACTGTGTAATTGTGTCTTCACTAATGTCATACTTTGGAACATACAAGGCAAAGCTATACCTTCTCCATGGAGAGAAGCAGGTGGCAGACCATCAGAAAAGTTACATAGTGTACCAAAAAGCATTTCTGTATAATCAATATTGCCTCTAAACAAAAATCTACTTTGTTTTTACTTATGGAATATGAAAGAATGGAATTTTAAAATTTTAATGGCATCTTATAAAATATAAAATTATGTGGTTTTACATGTTGTTGTACATGGCCAAAGGGCAGTTTTTAATATTTCTGTCTTGGGCTGCTTGTGCTTTACAGTCACCGCTCGGAGAAAATGAACTCTTTACAATGTTAACTTGTGATTAAAACAGGACAGGTGATGAGGAGTCAAGGCATTACGTATGTACATCCCTCCCAGTACTACAATCTATTCAGTCAAAATTCACCAAGTGGAGGTATAAGAATGTAAAGTTCCAGTCTATGAAATAATGTTATATAAATATTGAAAAACACTAAATACTGTACACCATTACCAGGAATTAAAAACCTATACCCAGATACTAATCAATGCTAAAATTCTTATCAAAACAGTTCATTACACTGTTAATATGTTCTTTACCTCCTTTATATTTGACCTTTGCCCTAGTGCAGTCTATATAGCTCTTTCAGGCATAGTTTCCTTGAAAGGCAGCTACTTCACCAGGGTCTGAAGTCAGCGCATAGTTCCTTGAATCATTTGCACATAACTTGATTATCTCTGCAAAAACAGGAGTGTCTGTTGTCTTTATCAACGCAGCTGACCCAGACTGGCACTAACCTCACAGTCCTCAGTCTTAGCCTATGCTCTGACCTGGTTTAAGATTAGCTCATCAAAATGCATTTTCAAACCACAAAAAGTTAGCTACTATAGCAGCATGGCTGATGAAGATGAGCAAACAAAAGGGAAGAATATTTAAGTGTTAGAATAGAAGTTTCAAAGGTGACATTTTGGGATGAATTGAAGATGAGGCAACATATAGCAAAAATATTCACACAAAATGTCAAGTTGTTCATAATCTGTGGTTCTATCCCAGCTCTGACCAGTGCATACTGTTGGGAAGTGTCTTGTGCAATAGCACAACTGAGATTTGATTGATAATCATAATTGTTATAAAAGGTATTTTGAGATGTGTTTTAGAATCTGTATAGTCCATACAGCAGCATTATTATTCATTATTAGCAGCATTATTAAATCAAAATGTAAAAAATATAATGTAAATGTTCCCCATCTATGAAAATATTCACCTGAATGAATAACTGGTGGTGGTGGGAAAGGTGTTTGTAGAGGCTGGCAGGAAACTGTATCCCACGGCAGCTGTGGCTACTGTAGTGGCTTAGGCTTACCACCAATGAGTGTTGTAACTTGTGTATTACACATTTAGAAAATAATAAGTTCTTTGATTAATGGTAAAAATGTCTTGACATCTGAGGACATGTTTATCTGTAGACCCTTGGATGACTTTGAAATAACAGTGCTTGTATAAACGAGTTATGATCAATTATCTGTTCTAGTTGTGTAAATATCATTTTACATCATATTACACAATACCAGGCTGCACAAGGGATTGCTCTACTCATGACATAATTAGGTTTATGTGGACTAGGAGTCCTACTTATGGAAATTGTACACTATTTCCTACAATACCTACTTACAATAGTTTGTGTTGTATTCAAGTATGTGCATCACATTTAAAACCTGGAGATCCAAATAATACACACCTTCAAGTAATATTTTTTCTTTTCCAAAAGTCTCCTTGCATAACTCTGGGGGAACCTGTACCACAGTTTGGGATTAGCTGTGACATAAAATGGTTCATTCATGATTTGATTTTGATTTGATTTTGCATGAGTTTACTAATAAAAAGCAGCTTACGGCAGCAGCCTGGCTTTTACACTTATTAGGGAGGGATTTAGTTTCCATCTTGAAAACATGGATTGGGAGGGTGAGTGAAGGTTTAAGAAGTGTGTGACCTCAATAACCCCAAATTTGTCCATTACAAAAACTTTTCCTGCTCCACCACCTGCTTGTCTCCATTGAGATGCTAATGCTTCGACTTGAATGGCATTAAACTTATCCATTTTGCATTTATTCAATGGCACATGTTTTTGTTGTCATGATAAACATCAATTCTAACTTGGGCCTGTCAGGATAACACAGTAGTACAAGAGCTCCCCAATAATAGAACAGGAATACAAAGAAATTACTTTGAAGACTAACTTTTTAGAAATCACTTTTGTAAATCTAATTCTGGTTCCTAATCCTTTTTTACCAGTTCGGCTAAATGTGGTGAACTTCAAAGATGTCCTAAAATGACGGCACATGAAAGAGGACAATCTAGTTTGTCTGACAACAACCTGACCCAAAGGCCGGGTTCAAAACAACACACAACGCTCAAAGACTGTGCAGCAGACACTGAAATCATATTACGGAAAAGTCTTCAATCAGTCATTCAGGTCTGGGATAACACTATTTTCATATCTTTATTTTCCTAACCATAATGTGCTCAAAATGGAAATAGCATTTTTATTATATTGAAGGAAATGTAGGCTATGTTAAAGACGCTCTACCTGATTTTTACTGATTTAAGACAGTGAAAAACAGAACTAGTTCATTTTAAACAATTTGCAGTGGTCCAGTGTTATTGGCTCACTCTGTATTTTGATGGCAACAGCCTTTCATGGTCATGGCAATTAAGCATTTGAAATCAAATGAATCTTTTGAATGGGGAAAGGTCCTCAACAGGTCCTCAAAGTCCTTCACAATCAGGAAGGAATTGTTTGTCTGAAACCCACGAATATTCAAAGATCACAATATTGTTCAAATAAAGTTCTCAAATATTTCATTCTCTAGCTTTTTCACATTTTCCTAGTTTGTCATGTGAATTTGTCCCCTTTTACCCCAAATCTCAACAATCCTACTTGCCCAGGGATTAGTAATACAATTCAATTAGGCTAAATAGCATTATTAGCTTTTAGTCTCAATCCTCCAGTTGTTTATTTGATATAATAGGCATCTGAACTTTAATTTTCTGTGGATATTACACACTGTTCTTGAAACCAGCCTGACAACACATAATCCAATTGTTTTTTATATATCTGGCCTACTTTATGGGCCTTCCACAACAAAGCAAAAATCACGAGTGCAACAATGCTACTAATGGTGGACAATAAACTAGCATACAGCTTTACTCCTCTGTTTTTAATAACATGAAAGCAAAACTGAAAAGGAGAAAGATTTCACACTTGAAGATTATATAACAACACAATCATTTAACTATTTCAATGAGACCAATCACAAAAACAGGCACTGTTATTCCAAAGTGATGTGAGAAAAACATGCCATTGATTGCATCTAGATTAGAACCAATAACAAGATAAATCAAGGCAAATTGTATTTACTGGACCAATTTTTTATCATGTATTTGAGCAAAATTTCTTGCCCCAGATATATTGCATAACCAGGTCAAAACATGTCCACTGCGTACTACGTTTTACTGTCCGATAATCAGGAAGTGCACATTAGCATGCTCGTTGTTAGCTTTATATGACAGCTCTGGTTTCTGGAAGTTGTGAAAAATGCTTTTAAACTCAACGCCGTAAATAATTGGGGTGCTTGGAATGTATAGATTAAATGAGAAATAACTTCATATTTGAACCTCAAACAACAGATTTACTGACATATTTTAGCACATTTCTTTGGATAGCAACATAATGATCTGATTACTGTTATCAGCAAACTGCTAATGATAACTAGTAGCGATGCAAATACAACATTATTATATATATTGATATTGAATATATACTGATTCTTCTGCGTACACAAAAATCTTATTCTAAATCTAATTAGTGTAGATTCAATAAATTGAAGTGGTCCAAAAATTGAAAGTATCGTATTGTTCATTCCAGTCCAGTCACAATCTGGCTATGCTTCCATAAATGTAGGGAGTATTATACCTCTGATGGCGTAGGCCACAATACCAAGGACTGAGCTGGCTGTGTGCGGCTGGCACAGCACAGAAATGAAACTTCTCTCTCACTGACGTTAAAGCAAATTGTAATTTTTAGTGTGGTCACAAAAATTCCTATGTAAAACACATTAACTACATACCGTACTTAGTAGTTAGTGTTTTAAATAGGAACTTAAGTCAACATTTTATCACTACAGAGTGCATGACTTTGCAATTAAACTTGGCTTATAAAAATGTACTACCTTTATGATTGCAAGTAGTTTTCACCTGTACAAGTTTGATAGAACTTGACAAAAAAAATTCAAATGGTACAATTTCAAGATCAGGTCGAGTCTCTTCAATAACACAACTTGGTCTGAAAAAAACAACCGCATTTCACAGAAAATCAAGTTTAGCTTAACACAAGGTCTGCCAGGGAAAATCCCATCTCAGAGCTGTTGTGTAGCCTACTTTATTGACGCTGAGTGAGCTCAAACGGTTTGGCCTGGAGGCAGAGCAAAGGTCTCCGTGTAATTCTCTTAAAACCCTTTAGCTACACAAAAGGTGTGGTCTGAGGACAGAGGTGACTGAACAGGGCCTGACGTTATCTGCAGACTCAGGACCACTGTCTTCACTGCACTCTCTCAGGCTGGTAAAGCACACATGAAGTGTGCACCAACAGTGGATTCTTTTTATTCTTGGAGATGCTGGGAAATCATTTTTCCATCACTTTTGTATATTTATAAAGAACTGTTTTGTAGAAGCATGGGTGACATAGACTTGTGGGCTGAGCATTGGAGAGAATTTTACAGCTATCCCCAAGAAGGGTTCAAATAGGGCCCGGGAGGGATCACTAAATTACTGAAACATACATGGATGACACCTAAAACATCTTCAGGCATGTTTTTGATGAGAGAATGAGGGTTGCAACATGGTAGAAAAGTTAAAAAATGATTTTGCATAATACCCTCTCTTTAAGTGTTCTGCATGCTGCCATCTACTCATCTACTATGTCAGCATCTCTAGCAACTTTTCACTGCCCCTCCCCTGTTCCCAGACCTTTCGAAGACATTTTCCGATTAGACTTGAGGCACTTCATTTTACCTGAGACGATGCATATTGATTCAAGTCTATAGAATAAAGGTGGACATTACACTGTATCGATAGTGTGTGTGTGTGTGTGTGTGTGTGTGTGTGTGTGTGTGTGTGTGTGTGTGTGTGTGTGTGTGTGTGTGTGTGTACAGCTCTCCCGCTGCGTGTGTGTGTGTGTGTGTGTGTGTGTGTGTGTGTGTGTGTGTGTGTACTGACCTCCAGCTCCGTCTCACATCTGTTGATGTCATCCGTGGACTGGTTGAGTTTCTCCAGCTCGCCCTGAACACAGCAAACACATTCAAAATGAGGGAGGGCATAAAAACCTGAGGATTTGTCAAATATCTAGACTACAGACATATTTGTTCAACTATCCATCTATACATCTAGTCATATCCTAAATCTAAACAACTTGGTTCATACCAAATCTTTTACACCTTATCCACAAACTGTTTTCAGATAAACTTATTAACCGGCAACAGATGTGAAGGTTGTACAATGTCAAAACAATTACATAGGTAGCTGTGTTTAACAGTCTGTAAGCTTGATAAGCTTGGATATTTTAGGCAGGTCACCTTTAGAAAACAAACATTTGATTATGTTCAGCCAGTAGTGGCACCCTGATAAGCAATAGTTGAGATATGAGTACCCTGCATATACAGCTCAGTCTGTAGGCTACTCGCTTTGGTGCACTGCATGCCCCCAACAGGACTGCCGGGGTGTCCTTCAGCACCAGCGCGAGTAGAGGGTTCAGTGTTTGACAGCCTGCGTCTACATACATTTTAGATGTTGAATAATAATACATGTGTTTTTCGCAACGTATTCTGTTCCACCTTAATTTGAAAATGAATACAAACTGAGTCACGCGCTGCAATGCACTTTGTCGCCCATAAAGTCCCATTGTTGCCACACAAGACGAAGTAAAATCCTCTTAAAGCAAAATTAAAAATTAAAAAAAAAAAAAAAAAACCCCACTTAAAATGCTCCTGCACTGACCTGTATTCTGGGGTCCACCTCCTCATCCTCGTACTCCGTCTCATCCTCGGAGCGCTGTCCCCGGTCTGAGTGCTCCATTGTCGGCTGCAGAAGGGCAGATGTGAACGCGGCGAAACAAAGACAGACAGGAGCGCGGAGCTACGGGCGACACGCGGAGCCTCGGTCTGTCTGTCGGGCCCGCGGCGGTGGTCTACACGCGGTCTGCGGGCTGCACCACGGCCGCGTCCTACCCTGTCATGAGCGGTGCGCGTAGTCCGGTACGGAGCGGAGCTGCAGAAAGTTCGCTCTCTGGCCCTCTACCTCCAGACCCGACACCATCCGCACTGAACAGCGGCAAACAGTTAAAGAGCAGCGCACGCGTGAGATCGACCCGCAAGGGAAGGGAACGTGCAGGGAACGCCTCCTGGAGAAGAGAGAGAGAGGAGAGAGAAAGGGAGGAGAACCGGCGCCACGACGCGGACACACCGGGTATAGCCATTTCTAGAACGCTCCGTCTATTTGAAGTGTGGAATTAAACACTGAATCAAATTTAGTGCAAACTAGGTAAATTTGCAATCAAAAACTGTGTCCTGGCTCTGGTGGCCTGTGCAATTTCTAGTAGTTGGTGACATCACGAAAGACTGCCCTGATCACAGCCAGGCATAATCCTACTTATTTAGAGAATGTCCCACTCAAATTTACATGAAGAAAACAGGATCATATTTAGTTTTTCCTTTTTGGTGTGACGTTCTGGGTATGTTGGCACCTATTGGTAAAACATGAGAATTATATGGTGTTTGTTATTGAAGTTACCTGCGCCCTTCGATCACATAGGCTACAGGCTAATTCCATCCCAAATCCAGCACCTTGAGACACTGAACAGGGGTCTAAGCATATTTCCGCATGGTTTCAAAAACACCCATAGAAACACTGTATTCTTTGATATTTGTGATATTTTAATAATTATATATTTTCCTGTTGTGTGTTTTGTGTTACTGGTCCTGTACCAATTTAGTTCTGGTTTAGTCCTGATCAGAGGTGGGTAGTACTCAGGTATATATACTTGAGTAATTTTACAAAGATACTGTACTTTTCAGAGTACTTTTCTAGCAGCATACTTTTGCTCCTACAGTACTCTTACTTGAGTAAAAGTTTTGGTTACTCTACCCACTGTGAGGAAGTCTACAAGTGACACCATTAAGTGATTTGAACATTTGTGTTTCTTGCACCGCTCCTTCAAATATAATGCTATTTGCCTCATTTTTATGTCTATTCTTACCAGATTGTGTGCATTATTTAATGTTTTGTCCTTCTAATTACATTAACTTCAAATTATAAATCAGATGCTATGCCCGACAGCTACTAGTAAGTAATTTTTGGTTACTCTGCCACCTCTGGTCCTGATTCAGATTTGTCATGTTTGGGCTTCGTGCTGCTGTAATCAGTTTATTTCTTATTTCTGACTCGACTCTCCTTTAAAACCTGTGTCTAATTGTTGATGTTCTCTGGATGTTGGCAGGTAACCCAGTGGTTGTCCCCGTCCCTACAGTCTGGAGCTGGGCCGGAGGATTAAGCAGCGCCTGTGGGAGAAGTTGGAGCAGCCCCTCATCAGCGAGACAGAGACCAGTGGAGGTCTCCTACACTACGGGGAGTACCACAGCACAGGGCCCTATCCACCTCTTATTAATGTGGATGTGTCCAAGAAGCCGCCCCCCCAAACCATCTGTGCTTCTCTTTCAGACCCAGCCCACTGTGTCGTCCTACTCAGCCACAGCGCCACCTTCTGAGGGAGCAGGTAAATGCAAGTGAACACAGAA
>KN475056.1:3178-15073 GCA_000787095.1 Periophthalmodon schlosseri
AAAGAGTGTTTTGTTTTTTTTATTATCACCGTGGTATCAGCATTGAGTATCGAGTCTATTCTTCAATATCAAAATCGAGTTTGAAATTTTAGTATCGTGACAACAGAAGTCCATGGGAGTATACTAGCCTACATGGTCTTATACTTATTCTGATACAGCTTTAAAGCTATTCACGAAAGGTTCATTTTGGTCCTATCAAGGTTACTTTTTCAGTATCAATACCTGCTCAAATGAGTATTGAGTTTCAATACTAGTTTTAGCATTGATTAGTATCTGATTTTCCATACAACCCTACCCTAGACTGAGGCTGCCAGTCTGTGCAAATGTGTGCTGTTCCTCTGACCGCTACCCATCACTCACACACACACGCATTCATACAGGCAAAGCGGGTGAAGTGTCTTGCCCAAGAACACAACAGCAGCATACAAATTATCAAGGAATTATGCTACTTTCTGTGTTCTATGTCATATATTGGAAATTAGTGAGTGTCTTGTTTAGCCTAAAAACTGATAACCCTGTAGTTTAAATCTGTACAAACATGTTCTGAATGTCCCTGTGCATCACATGCCCTCCCAGTATGCGTGATGCCCTCCCTGTGTCTCCATGGCGTTTTATTCTGCATAGAAAATTGCTAACCAACCCTGTAGTTTAGATCTGTACAAACATGTTCTGAAATTTCCCTGTGTGTCAGATGCTCTCCCAGTGTCTCCATGGGGTCTTATTCTGCATAAAAACTGCTAACCCTGTACTTTAGATCTGTACAAAATATTCTGAAATGTGATTCTTGTATTAGTTTGTCAGTTCAGATTTCAGTCTTTTTGACTTTTCCTATGTACGTGTTTAAAATGTGACCTTTGAACAGAATCCTAACAGAATTTAATCGCAAAGCTTGTCAAAAATTACGACACATTTTTTTTTTTTTTCCTCAAAATCACTCAACACTAGTTCACAGTCATCACAATGCATATATACCCAATTGACGGCATAATTTTAAAGTGTTATCTAGCACTAATTAAATGTATTAACTTGTATGTAGTTGCACTGTGTGGGAGAGGAAGCAGAGAAAAGCAGGATTTCGGGGATTTTCTGGGTGTAGTCCGTGGATACAGCCTCCCAGCAACTAAACCGCTCTGCTCCGTATATGCTCGACCTTAAATATAAGCTGATTACTGCCAATTACATAGCGCAGTATTTATCACAAAAATGTGGCCGTTTGTTTTGCTTATTACTGATGAAGTTGTAATGGTTTAACATGACCTCCGCCTTGAGATCTGACCATACTGGACTCTACATATATATCACAACTGGTTTTAACAAGGGAACACTTTTGGTACATTTTATACAGATATTGACCACAACATGCAGTGCACATATAAGTAAAATAGTCCCTATATGTTAATGAAATACGCAAATTTTTGTGTGTATTTGATCGGGCTGTCTATTCCTACTAGTTTAACGACGGGACACTTTTAGTACTTACAAAATGTACACATATAGGTAAGTAGTGGACTTTATACATGCTGATTAAATACTTTGATTTGTGCACATATTGGGCTGGGTTGTCTGGTACTCTTAGATTAAGGAGGGGACACTGTTAGTACTTACAAAATGTACAGATATTGGTAAATAATGGAGTCTATATATGTTGATGAAATACGCTGATTTGTTCTTATATTGGGCTGGGTTGTCTGGTACTGTTAGTTTAATGACGGAATACTCTTAGTACTTACAAATTATACAGATATTGGTAAGTAATGGAGTCTAAATGTTGATGAAATATGCTAATTTGTGATTAGATCAGTCTGTCTGTTACTGCCGGTTTAGGGAGGGGACACTCTACGTATATATACATTATACGGATTTCGGTAATGAAGTCTATGTATGTTGATATGAAATACGCTAATTTGGGCTGGTTTAACGATGGGAGCCGTCTTGGCATATATACTGATATTGGTAGAAAGTGAAAGTGTTATATATACAATACATATATTGATGAAATACGTTGATTTGTGCATATATTGGATTGGATTGCCTGCTACTGTTGGTTTAACGGGGGAGCACTGGCATTATCCCGTGTAGAGGAATCCTGACGCGGCTGATTGGACTGTCGGTGCGCTTACCTGTGAATGTTCATCTCTTGCGGCGGCTCCGTAGCCTTGTCGTACGCCACTTTCACGGATACCCCGAGCACGATGATGAAGGCAATGATCCCGCACGTGATGTAGACTGCCGTGTTGGTCGGGTCCATGCTGGGGTCGTATGTGTCGCCGGTGGGCACGGGCGAGGGGGCGGCCGTCTGCACCCACTTGGGGGACTGGTAGTTGTCGCAGGCTTTCTGGTTAAGCCGGTCCTTCTTGTACTCGCAGCAGAAGCGCAGGAAGCACGTGCCGCAACAGTAACGGTGGTCCGTATTGTTGCACTCGAACATCTTGTCGTATTGGCCGCTCACGTCGTAGTAGCCCAGGCAGGTGTCGTGCGTGTTGACAGGCGCGGGGGGTGTAGTCCTCGGCTGCAGCGTGGTGGGCACTAGGGTGGTTCTGGGGGGCTTCCGAGTGGACGGTTTGGGCTTTTTGACAGGTGTAGCGGCGCTCAGTACGCCCAGCGGGTCTAAGTACATAAGCAGCAACAAGACGTGTCCAATCCCCATGTTGGACGAACTTCACGCGGTGTGGCTGAGAGGCTGAGATGGGGTGGATTCTTCAGTCTTTCGCCACTGACTCTTCGTCTTCCCGAGCCGCCGTCATCGCTGGAAACAAGTCAAGGGCACGTCACGGCTGTTACTGATACGCGGTGGCACGAGCGCAGCATCTCCTAAAAACGCGAGGACACCGCAGCTCTGTGACGCGCGCGCCTCCGCTGTCCGCGGTGCTTAAGTGTCGCCTTGCTCGGGACTGTTCCGCGCTGGATCTCTCTCTTCGCTGTCCGCGGTGATGAAATCCAAATGGACACTTGTGGTGTCCTCGCTGCTCCTCAGGGCTCGGTCTTCGATATCTTGGCGCTCTTGGCGCGGTCTCTGGAGCTCGACTCAAACTTGCGCTGGAGAGACAAACAAGCCACTGGTTAAGCACCGTCTTCTAATTGATTTTGCGCTTCTCACTACTTTGCCGTTACATTTTTTTAAATTTAATTTTATTTTTTTTACAAAAAATACAATCATTCTAGCCTTTAATTAACCACATAACCATAATGCTGCTGAGCTTTTCAAGTAAGAGTAACATTTGGATTTGATGCACTTAAGCCTATCTCCCTCCTCTGTAGTCAAATCTCATTCGTACCGAGTTCTACAGCGGTATACCTTAGACAGGACGCCCGCTGGGACTCGCTCCGCTGCCAGAGTCCTGACAGTGAGGAGGCTCTTCGCGCTCTGAAGCAAGTCCTCGGTCATCCCTTGCTCCCTCACTCTAGGCTCCACCCACCGCTTCTGACGTCACGGCGTGGCTGGCGTCAGAAGTCAGCAAAGAGACGCTCAATCCCACACCACCACCGCCACCTCACCCGTCCACCCTCTCTCCCTCTCTCCTCCAGCAGTAAGCGAGTCTGTTGGCTGTTTATTGGTATTAACGCTTTGGATTCAATTTGCTGCTCAGTTCGCAGTTCAAACTGCACACTTGCGAGATGACTTCATGGTCGAGATTTCCACGTCAAGTACAAATATTCTCTGTTTATGTGTAGGCAAAGGGTCCATTACTATCTGAAGCTTTGTGTCAAGCTGATGGCATTATCTGTACAATGCCTAAACAGCATTATTTGTTCATGTCAGTGAGGCAGGCAATTAATATTTGGGCAAGAGAGATTGTGGGCTCTGTTGTCGTGGTAATTGCAGCAGCCATCTTGTGAGTTGAGGAAGAGTAGTAAAATTCTGATTGAAAATAAATAAATAAATAAATAAAAACAGGGTCAGAAAATTCATTGATTAAACTTTTTAAAGATATTATTGCACTTTTATGGGGTATTAACTTGTATCCAGGGTGACAAATTTGTAAATAGTCATGCAGAGCTCACAGGGTATAAGAGCCAAAGAGGACGAGGCTTGTCACTGGAAGGCGGATGAACTGAGGACGGTGAACAAAGCTTCCAAGAGCTGAAGGCCCGACTTGTAAGTGTATCCATGCTTGCCTTTGCAAATTTTTCATTGCCTTTCATTTTAGAAGAGGATGCAAGCCATTCAGGAATTGCATCGGTGATGTCAACAGAGCAATTGGGTCGGGTGAGGCCGGCTGCATATTGTGTTGAAAATGCTGTATTCACATGTTTTAGAAGTTTTATTTTTGACACTCTGAGTACCCCCTCCCCTTGCTCTCCACACTAAGTCACTCCCCCCTCAGAGAGCTATCACAACACAATCAGCATGCATTCTAATGAAACTACTGCACATTGCATCAGGTTTTTGAAGTTGCACTGTATTGCTTTGTATGTATATGGAGAATTGTCATGTTGATGTAGACTTGTGGGCTGAGCATTGGACAGAATCTTACAGCTAACCATAAAGATGGTTTGGATAGTGCTCGGGGGAGATTCCTAAATTACTCAAACATGCATTGATGACATCTAAAACCTCTACAGGCATGTTTTTTGATGAGGGAACAACGTTATAACATGGTAGAAAGCTCCAAAAGGTCGTTCTAATAATACAGGAACACTACCCATCCCTGGCAAGACATTTCTTTGAGCTGTCAAAATTAATATTTACCCTAAAAACATGGCACTGGTATATGTATAATTAAACTATGTGTGTCAATACACCAAATGGACACAAACATTGATAATTATTCTGTTTAGTTCATGCATATTACTATAAATAAATTGATAAATTAATACAAAAAATAATAATAAAATAAAATATTACCTAAAATCAAAAATGTCACATTAAAACATTACATTAAAACACATTACATTAAAAAATGTCACTATCACATTAGTTTGGTAGAACATGGCATTACATAAAGCAAAAAAATGCAAAAAAAGCCAAATTATTAAAGTATTAAAGAGAACATTTTGATTTAAAAGTCCATCTCCCTATTACATTGCATGAGTTCTTGAGGGGAATTCCCACTCACAACATGGCTGCTGGAACTGGATGCTAGTTAGGTTACCATGGCAACAATCTCTCTAGCCCTTACTAATGCCTCATTGTCATTCACCATTTGCTGATTGTCATAAATGTGTGGCTTGCTAAAAGACGGTGATACAATGGACATGACTAGAAGAATACTGGGGATGTGGGCCTATAAAATGACAGATGCTTAACTGCTAACACAGATTGAATTCAAAATCTGCTTGTAACAGTTACTGCCAACAGAGGCGCTGTAAAAGTGCAGGGAACTGCCTCGGCGAGGGACAGTTCATTTGTAAGATTAGAACCATTTAAAACCACTGGAAATGAGGAGAATTAAAGGGCCTGTACCTGATTTTTTCCCTGTGTATTTGAGCAAAATGTGTCTTGCCCCAGTACAGATATATTGTCTAAGCAGCTCTTGAGGTCAAAATAAGTCCACTGTGTACTGTCTGTGTCTAATTACAAAGCGCGTAATTGTCCGTAAATCAGGAAGTGTGCTGTTAGCATGCTAGTTTGTTGACTTTACCATGAGGGCAAAACTCAACTCAGGCCTCTGAGAGCTGCAAAAAGTGCTTATAAACCATCATGGTGAATAATTAGGATGCTCAGAATGCATAAGGAAAGTGAGGGATAACTTTGGACCACTGCTAAACTAAAATGAACTAGTTCTGTTTTTCACATTTTTAAGACAGTAAAAATCAGGTACAGTGCCTTTAATGTATAGGAAATCAGACTCAGACAAAGTTTATTGAGCCACAATGGGAATTCTTTGGAGAAAGTAGTTCACACATTACAGTATTATAATAAAGAGAAAAAATGTGGTAATAAAGCTTCAATTTACAGATAAT
This sequence comes from Periophthalmodon schlosseri, assembly GCA_000787095.1. Classification (NCBI taxonomy): domain Eukaryota; kingdom Metazoa; phylum Chordata; class Actinopteri; order Gobiiformes; family Gobiidae; genus Periophthalmodon; species Periophthalmodon schlosseri. The sequence continues at coordinate 9,083 of KN475056.1, forward strand.
TAAAGTACCAAAAATAGCAAAACACTTCGACTCAGGCTCAAATATACAGCTTGGTATATGTACAAGCATACATATTTATGCAAGAGGTGTTGGAATATGGAGATACAGTTCCCAGATGAAATGGTGGCCATGGTTGAATTACTGGTTAAATATGGGAGCACTTTAATGGTGTAACCAATAAATATTATACTGTTAAGAAATGCAATGACAATGTATTATAATAAATAGAACCATAAAAAGCATTACAGCATGCCCATACAATTAAATCTATCATTTGGATAGGCCTACTATAAAAGTAATTACAATGGGCAAACATTAAAGCAGAACTAAGTAACAGTTTCTCTCATTAAACGTCTTTGTAAGTCCCTGTGATGGTTAAATACGTATTTTCGGGGTGTTTGAAGTGCCTGTCCTCTCTCTCTGCTTCCTCTGTGTAGAAAACCAGCCCTGCAATATGGTCAACATGACCCAAAGAGAGTTCTACTGCGAAACCCTGGCTCTTTTTTTATACTTGGAAACATTATATGTTTTTGAATGTGAATATATAGTATATAAAAAGCACTTTTGAGTTTGTTCCCTGACAGTGTATTCTCATAAGGGATCTGCAGGGGGAGCTCTTTTGCTGAGTGTTACTTAGTTCTGCTTTAAAAGGTAAAAAAAAAAAGCAAAAAAGCAAACTACAAGCCAACACCATGCATCCCAACCATAGACTGTATAAAGTAGAGGAGTGTGACATCACCCATAGCATTTGGATCCAGCCAAATGAAGTTCATCAAGGCTAGCAGTAATAGCGGTGAATTTGGAGCTGAGTAACATATTTTAAATTCTGACCGCGTGTATGATAGCTGCCAAAGAGCCAATCAGAAGTGAGGGTGTTGAAGGTAACGCCCCTTCCCGCCCGCACCACTGGTTTGGCAGTGGGTGGGCATTTAGCAATGCTGTCAATCAAACCTGTTGCTAACGCTAGCAGGAGTGACCTTGGGGAAAGAAGGCACCTGATTGGTCTTTTATTAATGTTAATATCTTGATTTATTGACAAAATAGTGAAATAAAAACACCAGGATCATGTAGAACGGGTTAATACAAACATTTTCAGACCAGAATGACAAGCCTGAAAACAGCAGTTATAGAGAGAGGAGTGACATTTTTTAAACAGGGAAAACATCAGCCAGAGTTGATGGATCCGGACATGCACCCATGGTCACTTCCTATCTGGAACGCGGCAGCTAGCATGTTGGCTATGCCTATTTATATACAGTCTGTGATCCCAACACAGACTACAAAGCACCGCTAATGGTGGGCTGTGAGATGAACTGCACTAGGGTCCTCTTCCTCCTGGGCTATCACCAGTTACTTGGTCTTGTCCTCGTTCAGGAGCAGATGGTTTTTCCTGGGACCACACCACAAAATGTTCCATCAGTCCTATACTCCAGCTCCTGTAGATCTCTGATACACCTCCCCAGTCCAGAGTCATCAGAGAACTTGCTCTCTCTTTCTCTCTCTCACCACCACATCAGCTGCTCTCTCTCTTTCTCTCCTCATCACACATCAGCTACGTTCTGTCTCTTTCTCTCTTTCTCCCCATTACCACACCAGCTACTCTCTCTCTTGCTCTCTCTCCTCATTACCACATAGCTGCTCTCTCTCTCTCTCTCTTCATCATCACCTCAGCTGCAATCTCTCTTTCTCTCTCGCTCTCTCTCTTTCTCTCCTCATCACATCAGCTGCTCTCGCTCTTTCTATCTGTTCTCATCACCACATCAGTTGCAGACTCTCTCTCTCTCTCTCTCTCTCTCTCTTTCTCCCCCCTCTTTCTCTCCCTCTCTCTTTCCTCATCACCACACCAAAATCCCCCCCTCCTTCTTTATCTATCACTCTCTCCTCTAGCCGTGAGGAGACTGCATGGTGGCACGGGGAGACTCTCTTTCTTTCTCGCACTCTCCCACCACATCAGCTGCATACACTCTCTCTCTGTTCTCATCAAAACATCAGCTACTCTCAGACTCTCTCCTTCTCCTCCTCACCATTACACCAGATGCCCTTCCCTCCTCCCTCCCTTTCCTCTGTAGTTGGGGTCTCTCTCTTTCTCTGTCTTGATCCTCATCAGTACACCAGATGCCCTTCCTTCCTTCCTGTCTCTCCAGGGCAGTTTGTGTGGCAGAGGTAGATTGCGGTGATGAGGCCATGATTCGTAGAAGAACACCTCTGGGAGCCATTCATTTTGAGTGACTTATCTCTCCAGTGCTGTGTCTCTGGCCATAACAGTGCAGGACAGTGGCATTGATTTGGCCGTGAAACCTTGTCATTATAGATCCAGCATGTCGGTTTGTCAAACAGCCCCTAAACACAGCCTGTTTTTTAGATGGTGAGGTAATTACTAGTTACAAATGCATTAATAATGGGATGTATTCATGTCTTATCTTTGTCACTGAAATGCGTTTTAGAAGTGTGTGAGCCGAGCTGACCCCATTCTCCCCACACACTATCACTTTGCACAAATTCATTCAAGATATTTTCCTTTGTACTTTTATTTGGGATTTGCTAATAGATTGTTCACATCACATTAGAACCACTATTGTTTCAAATTGAGCTGGAGGACAGGTCAGAATGCTATGGTGGAATTTGCTGGTTATGTAATACCTAGCTGGTTTATGGGTGAAGGTCTTATACTGCACAAAATTGACTCTTGTGAGCTTTAAGCCATGTTATATTGTTGTTACCTCATCAAAAGCATACTTGGAGTTGTGTTTTAATTCATTCACACATAGTTGAGTAACTCTTTATGATTAGTCTGTGTACATTTCCAAAGCTCAAAAGTTTTTGTGATGTTTGTGACCTTGTGATGTCATGTAGTGGTGGTTTTCAAGTTAACAGTTACCTTTTACATTTTATTTAATAGAGATTGGAAATTATCCAAATTATTCTAGTGAAGATGTATGGAGTTTAAAAACTCAGTGGAGCACATGCTGTATTACTACATAACATCACAAGGGTGAACAGAGTGTTTTTGTCTGAGAGAAGAACTCAGACTAAATATGAAGGGTTTGTGTGTCAAACGTGTGAATGAAACAAAACACAACTCCAGGTCTGTTTGTGATGAGGAAACAACATTATAACATAGATCAGAAAATAGCATAATATGAGCTCAATTCACTAAACAATATTTGAAATGAAATCAGAGGCACTCATTAAAAGTCTTTATACCATGGTTAGTGAGAATTGTAATGCTAGCTGGCGTGCATTCTTTTTGTATACCCACCATGTATATATGAATAACCTGCTAACCTGCTAGCCGCCACGTTCCAAATAGGAAGTGACCATGAGCTCTGGCTCCAATTCACTTTACACTGAAAAACTGTCACCCCTCTCTCCATAACTGCTGCTGTCAGGCTCATCATTTTGGTCGTAAAATGTTTGTATTAACCTGCTCTACATGATCCTGGTATTTTTATTTTGCTATTGTGTGAGCAAGATATGAACATTAATAACAGACAAATCAAGCACCTTCTTTCCCCGAGGTCGCTTCCACTAGCGTTAGTAACAAGTTTGATTGATAGCTTTGCTAAGCCTTGATAAAATAGCTCTTTGGTTGCTATGATACTTGCTGTCAGAATTCCAAATATGGAACTTGGCTCCAAATTTGCCCCATAACTGCTAGCCTTGATGAGCATTATTTGACTTAAGCTGAATGCTATGGGTGACTTCATAGTCGCTTAGTCCACTTCTGTATACAGTCTATGATACCCGCACAGGTAGTCCGACAACAGTTAATCACTGTTATGTATCATGATAGCAATGGGTAAACAAATGAGCTGCTGTTAGGAGGGACTAGCTTCAACTAAAACAGAAATAACCAATGCTTTGAACATCCACAGACTGCTAGAAGTTGTGAACTATTTTCAGTTAGTGAGACCATGGTATAAGTGCATTAAACAACTCGGAGCAGTGCGTTAAATAGTTTTAACACACTCCGCCAAGTAACACCAGTCAGTTGTTTAATCCTTACTTAAAAATCCTTTATTATAAAAACGTGACTTGCCTATGCATTTCGGCCATGTGGGGCCTTCTTCAGATCATACATGAATAAAAATATGCCAGGTGCTCTGAAATAGATAAGCCACGAGTCACATGATTAGGTCACATGATATCAAATAGGATACAAAAATAGAAAAAAAAAACAAAAAAAAACAAAAAAAAACAACAAGAAGTTTTTAATGTTGCAAAGTGGCATGATATAGAATATACCTATGTAGTAATAATAAGATACAAACTGTTGGTAGAGTGTTTGTCCACCGATCTGATGGTTGGCAGTTTGAATCCCACTCTTGACATAAACATCACAGGGTCAGATCCACTGACCCACAAGTTGCAGGTGCAATTCCAGCTCCCACCAGATGAATGCTGTCATTGTGTCCTTGGCCAAGACACTTAACCCACCTTGCTCCCATTGTCAGCGTACACTGGTGTCTGAACGTGCGCATGAATGGGTGAGTGGTTCCTTGATGTCAAGTGCTTTTAGTGCCTTGAAGGGGGAAAAGCGCTACAACAAATTTTTATCATTTACCATAAAAATGACATCATAACATTCTATAGGCCAATAGTATTTAATACAGATGGGGGCAGCTAAAATTTATATTGTTCAAATGGAGATTTCTGTTTCTGTTGGTTTCTTGGGTCTAGTCACTAACAGAAATTATCATGTCCAGCATTTGTGAATTTACCTTTTGGATATTTCATGGCAAAGTACAATGTAATCAATAGGAAAATCTGTGTCTTGAATCTTTGAGTATTGCAGTTTGCATATATATTTCATTGTTTCAAATGTGCAATTGGGACAATAATTATATTTTGTTTACAGTATATTTCAGATCGTTATTTATGTTGACCTCTTGCTAGCTCTTGCTAGAGCAGGTGTCATTTGAGGAGTCTTTTTTATTTTATTTTTTTTGTATTATCATTGTGGTCATCGATATTGAGTATCAAGTCTATTCCTTAGTATCAAAATCGAGAAATCGAGAAATTTTATTATCGTGACAACACTAGTGCAATCACAGCTGACTGGTCACTTGGGGGTGGGGTCTCACACGTGTCCCTGTGTATCCAACACAAGGACCACCTTACACTGCCTGCACACTGCCTCATTAGACAGGGGAGTTCTGATGGCCCTGACAGGAGCAGTGACAGGAGCAGTGGCAGGAGCAGTGACAGGAGCGTTATCTCTTTCCTCTATCCACTGCAGTGACTGGCAGCGCAATATAAAGATGCATTAATCCAGAGTCACACTCCCCAGACTGTTACTTCCATCAACTTCACAAATAGTTTGGGTTAGGATTTCAGAATTTTAATAACAGGACCAATCCCATAAAAACACCACATTTTCACACATTCACCGTCATTTATACAGCTAACCTCACATCACTTTACACAAATACACACAAGGGAAGACAGGAAAAAGAATCGAATAAATGAAAAGTATTGCCACTGCCCTGATGAAGACTACGGAGTGCCTTAAATCTCTACTTGATTTCTGTACACACATCTTTTTGGCAACACTGGCAAGTCAATTACAATGTGTTTTTAAGGGGAGACACACTTTTTATTTTTGTTTTTTTGGGCAGTTTTGTTTCACAACATAGAAGCTGTCATGTGAAGACAACTAAATTGTCCACTCTGCAAGGAAAGATGTTTTATTATTTCATTTAATCAACTTGCATCTATAGATTTATATGGGACATTGCAAATTCAAAGGCCGTTTTCTCGATCAGGTTTTGCTCTCTAGAGTATCTGTGCACCTCCGCCTCCAACCCTGCTCTCCATGACCTGTACACACTCCCCAGCGCTCAGCCTAGCCATCCACGACCAGCTCCTAAACACCGCCCACTGACCCAGCCTTCTACCATCTACTCCGACAACCTTCATGCACATTATTTGTAAATAATCTCTGTTAACCTGCCTATCTGTGTTTGTATCTTTAGTCCCTCTGGACGTTAC
>JACM01063506.1:0-11912 GCA_000787095.1 Periophthalmodon schlosseri
CCTTGTATTTATCCAAGAATGGGATGAGCACAAAGTGTAAAAAAATCACTAGTCATCTTCTATGGTCAGTTTATTTTAAGTAAATCGTTGATACACTATTTTAGTCCATATAATCCTTAAGTAATACACTATTTAACAACACCATTTAATAAATCAGATATTGCCGACCGTAGACTGTCATCTGCCAAGAAGTTCTAATAGCTAACGATTGCATTAGTATATATATACACACACTCAAAAATACTGGATTAAAAATAACCCAGCCTGTGTAAATAAATAACCCAGCGCTGGGTCATTATTGGACCAATACAACTTATATTTAACTACTGTTGGGCAATTCTACCTTATTCATGGGTTCGTTATAAAAAGTGCTGTTAAAAAGAAACATTTATTTTGAAAAAGCATTTTTAAATAAATAATTGAATTTAAAACATGTCATGACAAACAGCAGCACATTATTAAAAATTGTCCATGTTCTAGTTTGTGCTTGTGACAGAAGCCTGAGTGTTGAGTTGGTTTATCTCAGATTCCAGAGTCTCAGGAGATTCCACTGTAGGACAGAACAGAGAGAGAGAAGTGGACGTGTTTACAGGTAGAAGAGTGGGATGGTGAAGTGACAAACCCAAAAAAACCATTCAAATCCATGAAGCTGTTACTGTTCTGGTGTCGAGCTGCAGTTACAGACTACAGGTATGTTAAGACTTAGCACCAGGAGTCAGAGGGTGGAAAGTTTCTCTAGTAACTTTAACTGACACAAAATTATTACATTTTGAAAAGTTTCAGATATAATCACACAGATAAAGTAATAAAACATGTATAAATACCTTCAACAGTCGGTTCTCTGGAGCAGCAGACGAGGTGGGTAATGGCTCCCGATAACAGTTGAAGAGACTGTATTTGACCCATTTCACTGGGTTGTTTGAGAGGATTTGACCCAGACCGCTGGGTAGACCAGGCGAAAGGCGGGAAAATGTCTGTCATTCTACAAGTCTGTCACGATAAATACTACATCGACTTATGGTTTAATATATGAAAGCTGGAACAATGTACATGTGGGGCTCAGTTATTACCGTATGCACATTTTCTTTATAAAAACAGAGAGATTTGGGGTATTTCTGTTGTAACACAATAACATTTGAGCTGTAAAAGGTTGAAAAAGTGACTTCTGTGGCTAAATATTGCTTCATCCTGCTGTTTATTTGTTGCAGCTCAGGTCTCTTAATGATCAAATCTAATTAAATCAACTCAGCTCTGTGAAAATAACCCAAAAAAATGACCCAACAGCCCCAAAGCCACAATTGGATAGAAAAACTAACCCAGCAGGGTGTGGGTGTGCTTAAACAGAAGATGTTAACAAGTATGTAAATTATTCTTATAAACAATATAGATCTTCATTCATTTCAAATTGTTTGGGAATGAAGTTTATCTATGTTCCTCAAATAGGACAATGAGCCAAAAATCCCACTTTAAATTGTTGTTTTAGGTCCTTGGTACTTTGAGTTCCACCTTCTGCCACGAGTGATGCTTACAACAGCACAATAACAATGGGGCATTAATGAAAGACACGGTACAGGAGTCTATGTTTCTTCAAAGAGCCGCTCTCAAACATCTTCAAAGCCAGTCCCCAGATGGATGACCTAGAGCTCACACACACACACACACACACACAGGCACACACGCACACACACACACACACACACACACACACACGGCAGAAAGTCCCGGGACACTTGCCTAGAAAGAGTCCCTAACCTTTCAGGTCCTCTGTCACTGCCTCATACTAATTACGCATCAGCCAGCCGGAGCGTCTACCATCCCAATCACCTTGAAGTCTCCCATTAGCACCTGCTGTAGTCATTTACACATGCTGACATCCTACCCTGTTGTTTAACCTCAACATTAGTTTCCAGGACGGTCTATTTAACTGTGAAGGATGCTGCTACGCTACAAACAGACAGAGGAATATGGCAAAAAAAAAAGCTGACCATGCTGTTTTTCAGTGTAGGGGTGATGAGACAGGGAGGGATTGAGCTGAATTTTAAAGATGAGACCAAAATTCAACATAGGGAATCAATAGAGTCAGCGAATTGAGAGGTCCTATATTACACAAAACTGACTCTTGTAAGCGTTAAGACGTGTTATAATGTTGTTAGCTCATCAAAAACATACCTGGAGTTGTGTTTTGTTTCATTCACACATGTTTGAGTAACACTTTATTATTAGTCCGTCTACATCTCCAAAGCTCAAAATGCTCTGCTCCACCTTGTGACTTCCTGAAGTGGTAGTTTTCAAGTTTACAGCTCCTTTTTACCTTAATTTCAGTACAGATTGGCAATTCCAGAGCTGAAATGATCCAAATGATTCAAGTGAAGGTGTATGGCGTTTAAAAACACAGTGGAGCACTTCCTGCATTACCGCATGACCAAATGATTAAGTGAAGGTGTATGGAGTTTAAAAACACAGTGGAGCACTTCCTGCATTACCGCATGACATCACAAGGTGCAACAGAGTGGTTTATGTTTGAGAGAAGAACTCAAGAGTCTAGATATGCAGGGTTTGTGTGTTAAACATGTGTGAATGAAACAAAACACAACTCCAGGTCTGTTTGTGATGAGGAAACAACATTATAACATAAATCAGAAAACAGAGTAATATAGGCTCTTTAAGTGTTAGAATATACAGGATAGAACTGCATTTTCTCTCAGTCAGCCTCTGTCACATTCGAGTTTCAAGTTCAGCAGACACAGCCTAATTTCTCCTAAGTGCGCACAATACACGTGTCACTTAGGCTACAGGAACAATATTCACCTACGCTCCATCTTTTTTCCATTTTTAGACGCAGGAAAGGGCACAAGCAACAGGTGTCTCGTTACTGTCCCAATAAACCGTCCAATTAAAGCCACGAGTGACAGCGATCATCCGCAGCGAGCAGGCTCGGATTTGTGAATGAAAAACAGCGTCTTACCTTCACCCGGACCGTGAGAAGAAGCAACCCGAACGTCCACAGCCAGCCTCCTGTCATCTCTGGCGCTCAGTGGAACAGTGCGGATCCACGAGTGTGTGTAGAGGGCTTCCCTGTCGTCAGTTTCCCGCTGAGTAGCTCCTTGTCACCGCCGCGTGCTCCCGTCTCTCCTCTACGTGCGTCTGCGGCTAATGCGCGAGGAGGGAACGCGCAGAGGAGCCAAGCGCTGCTGCCTGAGACGACATGACACTTCACGGCCGCTTCCAGATATTTTGTTCCACCAGCAAACACGTTGCTGCTAAAATTATGTTTGCATACCAGGCGTGCGTCAGGAAAGGGGGCTCACCCACCTTACATTCTTAAAGAAACACTCTCCAGCGGAGTTTACACGCGCTCCACGTACGTCGCGCATCTAAACACGTGCGTAATGGTTTTCTGGAGGGCAGTTAACGGTCCAAGGTATAATTAGCGTTAGCATAAAAATGGTTTGTTATTTAGGTCAAAGAGTCACACTGTTACATAACACGGGGCCGGCGGTATGCAGAAGGGTTTGTAAACTAAAACGCTGACAATAACAGTAATGAAATATAAAAATAAATTAATAGCCTTCTTAAGTGACCAGCAATGATTTGTGAGAATCTTTCACCCAATCAGAGACAAGAACAGAGCTTGCGTAAGTGAGATTCTCCAATTTTACGCTCTGTAAAAGGTTACGTGGCATAGTTATAACAAAAAGCAAATTAAACAGGCATTATCCAGGCTTTTTATGCAAGAACCCGATGGTAAAATTTACTACACGCTGTCCAACGAAAAATACAGTGTGTTTCTACAATAATAGCATGCCAAACAAAGGCATCTAAGGTCAAGAGGAGTTTGATCTGACCGAAGCTTGAGAATTTGAGACATAGTGGAGTGAACCGTTTAAACGCTTGGCTTTGGCTGGCATTATTAAAACGCAGTGTTATTTCAGATTTACCTCAACAAGGCCCGTGCCATTCCAACAGGCTCCAGTGAAAACAGCTAAGCAGGGTCTGTGCTGTGTCTTCTGCCACTTTCATGCCACTCGTTTGAAATGAAACAAAATGGGTGCATTGTTAGATTGTTTTTAAAGGTTCTTAACATCAACCATATTTACTGAAAAACATTGGCAGACAAGTAAACGGCGCTATGGTATAACACGACAATTATAGAACCTAGACTGATTCAACTGGGGTCAAACCTGGACAAAACTGGAACTAACCCAGAACTAAACCAGGGCTAGAACAGGACCACATCTACATCAGGAGTTCTGGGGTCAAATTTGGACAAAATTAGGTGTCCAAGGTCAAAAGTGGGACAAAATTAGAATTAACTCAGAACTCAAGCAGGACTTCATAAAAACTAAACCAGGACTAGAACAGGACCAACTGTACATCAGGATTCAACAGGGGTCAAACCTTTACAAAATTAGGTGTCCAAGTTCAAAAGTGGGACAAAATTGGAACTAACCCAGAACTCAACCAGGACTTTGTGAAACTAAACCAGGACTAGAACATGACCACATCTACATCAGGATTCAACTGGGGTCAAACCTGGACAAAATTAGGTGTCCAAGGTCAAAAGTGGGGCAAAATTGGAACTAACCCAGAACTCAAACTGGACTTTCTAGAACTAAACCAGGAGTAGAACAGGACCAAGCCCAACCTACATCAGGATTCGGCTGCGGGCAAAATTAGGTGCATGCATAACACATGAGTATTACCTGTATTATGGTTACTACACCCATCTTTCCTGAATACAGCAACTGCTTCATCAACATGGACAAAATCCCTCAAAATATGTTCTCAGGATCTGAATTATTCAACAAAACGTCATGTTCCATCAGTGCAGGCACAAGCAAAACATTAGCTTTAACTTGAGCTTGTTACTAATGTTAATACTAATTGACATCTTCCACTTCAGTAGTAAAGGAATGCTGGAATCGTACCATGCTTTCTGCCTTTGTCACATCATAAAACCATGTACCATAGATTTGACTTTGAAGGCTCATAACACACAATCAGAGGGGATTAGGCAGCCACTTGTCACTTCTGAGACTGTCCAGGGCCATTAATAATAATAGTTTTAAAAGTGTCCTCTGGAGATACCCTCACAATGGTACAAGTATGTCTGGAATGAGCTACCTGAATGGCTGGCTGACACGCAAACTTGAATCCATCTTTATTAACACGCACGATGGAATGTAGGTGTTTGTTTCCACAGATGAGAAGAAAAATTAACAAGGACCAAAGCGCCGTGCCAGTGGTGTGCGAATTTGAAGTTGTTATAGTTGTTGTAACATGTTAGCTCAATGCCGTGGTAGATGCCTTAAAAAGCAGTGGTCAATAACACAACTGTAATGGAATATTTACCAATATGATTTATGAAATATTTATCCAAACTCCATAAAATTCAAGCCATCCAGCCTATAGTTTGTTTGGGAAATGGGTCCAATGTAATTTCATGCCCTATTGGATTTTCTATTATTTGAATGACTTTAGCCCTGGATGAGAGGAGACCCAAATTTAAGCCCATAAGGACAATATGTACCATTGCAAGATAGGATCAGTGCCTTGGTGAATTTCTGATGCTTCCTATTCTCTATTTTACTTTCAAACACAGGTTGCAGGTGAATAAAGTTTAAAGGGCCCATATTACGCTAGTTTCTGTGTTATATGTTATAATGTTTTTGCCCTCATCACAAACACACCTGGAAAACGGAAAACACTCGGCTCCAGCTTGTGATGTCATTTGGTAATATAGGAAGTGCTCCACTGTGTTTTTTAAACTCCACACACATACTGAAATAAAGGTAAAAGGAGCTGTTAACTTGAAAACTTCCGCTTGGAACAAAGCATTTTGAGCTTTGGAGATGTAGACAGACTAATAATAAAGGTGTGAATTAAACAAAACACAACTCTGGGTATGTTTTTCATGAGCTAACAATATTTTAACATGGCTTAAAGCTCCACAACTCTGGTATGTTTTTCATGAGCTAACAATATTTTAACATGGCTTAAAGCTCACAAGAGTCAGTTTTGCATAATATAGGACCTTTAAGATATATCTTGATATATCTTAAGATTGTCTTAGAAAACTTTGGTAAAGGTTCTCTGTGTAGAGTTAGTGATTCTTTTTGTCAGACAGGAGCATTTGTTTACCTGCTTTACATGTTTTGGCTACTTCCTGTATCTTCCTCAGAACCATCACGTGATGGTGTAGTGATGTGTCTTGTAGCTGCTTTACTTGGTTTTGCCAGACAATAGGGGAACTTATGCCCCCTAGAGTCTAACATGTTCTCCAGGACCACCTCCCGTGTGTGATACGGTGTACGCCCCCTCGTCCCGACTGAACCTTGAACCTTGTTTGCGGATCTCGATGGCTCCTATCTCTTGCTGTATCCGTCCGAGAAACAAAACCACATCATGGACTGGAACAATGCCAGGTCTTCTCTCCTGAACGCAACAAACACCAGAGCTCGATCAGAGGGGCCATCAATTTCGCTATTTTGTCCATAAATCAAGATATGAACATTAAAAACAAACAAATCAGGTGCCTTCTTTCCCTGAGGTTGCTCCTGCTAGCATTAGCAACAGATTTGATTGACAACGTAGGGGGGCATAAGCTTCCCCTACTGTCTGACAAAACCAAGTAAAGAAGCCTACAAGACACAGCACTACACCATCACGTGACAATTCTGAGGAAGATACAGGAAGTAACTGAAACATGTAAAGCAGGTAAACAAACTCTCCTGTCTGACAAAAAGAATTGCTTAGAAATCACTTCACTGACAGACGTATTCAAAAAGAACTTACTTATGGGCACAAAGCAACTATAGGCCATTTTCTAGAGGGGATTTTCCGTGTTGTCAAATGAGAGGGTAGCACTAACTGACACTCTAATGGCCCCCTTTTCAGAGCCACTACCATTGCGTCTATAACCCGGGCGTCTCTAGTGCAGAGGAGGCCCATGTACATACACTACTGTACATGTGTCAGCTACAGAGTCAAACATACCCCAGGCATTTCAGCGCACCCCTATGAGAGCGCCGGTTGTGTCCCTGCCTCAGCTGACACCAAACATCAGCTGTTTGATCAGTGACCTTTGACCTTAAAGAGTCAAAGCCGGGACTGTCACATGTGTTCAAAGAGGAAGGCCATGGAATTTGCCACATAACAGCTAAAGCAGTGGTTCTCAAAATGCGGCGTCACTGGAGGTGCGCACGGCTTAGTGCTGCTACTTCATTTCGCCTTCATTTTGAGTCCTTTCAGAGTACTAAATACCTTAAGGATTTCTTTCAAAGTGACAAGTGCTTAGTCCTGGTTATGTTTGTGTTTTTGGTTTGAAGTTTTGATGTTTAGCTAGCTTAAGCCCAGATTAACACATTTTATCTGGGTTTACGTAGGATTGCCCTCATGTTGGTTTAGTCCTTGTTTAGACCTAGTGTATAACCCATTATAAGTCCAGATTTAGTCCTGCTTTAGTGCTGGTTTAGGTCTGATGGTGTCTAGATGTATTGGTCCAGATTCTGACTATTGTAGCAGTTGCAGTAGAACATGAACTTTACAGCCATTTCTCAACTGTCCTTTATGCCAGTGTGGAATGTGGCACTTAATCCATATGTGTGCATTTGTATGTGATTGGGACTCCGAGGGGTCCTGCTATGACAGAAACCGGTGTCCCAAGAATGCCTGGCCCGCGGAGTTTACAGTAAACTGCCTGTCAATCAGAAGATATGTCTCCACGGTAACAGGGATTGGATTCTGCCAGACAAGTTAAAACTGTGAGGCAATGTCTACTAGGCAGTGGTGGAATGTAATGAAGTAAAAGTAGTATCTGTACTTTCTACTCCACTACATTTTTGAGCAGGATTGAAAAGTATTTTTATTATTGTTTGAGACCTGCTGAAAAGGCTGATGGTTTATTTAACATGTTTTTAGTTTGAGTAAACAAAAATATACAAATAAAAACAGCTAAAAATGTTTCTAGCAAAAAAGAGTCTGCACAAATCTTCATCAAAATCACTACATTTGAAGCTTAGAAGATCTCAAAATCTGCGCGAAATACTTTTACTTTTTACTCTTTAAGTACATTTTTAAACAGGTACTTTAATACTTTTCATGTGATACTTTTACTTGCTCCAATATCTGTAGTTTTACTTAGGTAACAGAATTGAGTACTTCTTCCACCACTGCAGCCAAGGTGTAAGATATGACTTCCTGGTTTGCCTACAAAATTATACTAGTAAAACATTTCAAATTGTGGATCGTTACTTGCATTTTGGATAAAAGCTGCAAGTGGTGGAAAATTAAAATTATGTAAATCATAAAGTACTGCATGGATACAGCTACTATTTGTACCTTTACTAGTCTTATCTCGAGGGTGTATTACTAGTCTACTATGCCACTACTGCAAAACCTACTGTCTACTTGCCCTCCAAGATCAATTTCCACATCCCAAATATGACAAATCAAAACAATAAGACTAATTTTATATTACGAGCCAAGGCAATTTTGAAAATGGCACATCCTTTGAATTATTTACCCCATAAAGCTGCGCCGAAATTAAAGTACTCAAATTTGCATATAAATTGTCTCATCTTTTGTCAACAAACGCGTCCCGTTGTCTCTGATCTCCGCGGTCTCCTCATCTTGTGTGAATTTCACCGTCAGGTTATAATTAGTCTGACGAACGCTGTTATCTCAGTACATAACAATTTCTGATTTAATCTATTTGATTTCCAGATGGTTAATAAGATGGTCAAGCCAACAGAACAGAACCTTTAAGCCCTTAGGATGCTGTTCACTGCTGCCAATGCAACTCCCCTATAGATTTATGTTCTTTGTGCTAGTACAGCCCACTCTCTTCTCAGAAAGGCCACCTGGGCAGGGATCTAAGTCTGCTTCTGACAGGGCTGCGTGTCCAAGCCGAGGTATAAAGAAAATAAAATGACAGCTTGGTCTGGCTGTCAAGTTACCACCACCGCGGTTCATTTGCGTATACAGCGTTTTCACATGCCTCAAGTGAAGTCTTAGGTCTCCATGTCTGTCTGATTGAATAACTCCACTGAAAACGCCAAAGCCGAGACTAAAAATGATAGAAAAATCCTGTTTCCCACTGTATTTTTGGCTCCTCGGAGTGTTACGAATACTTCCAAAACAAAGAGATGGTTTGTGTAGGTGCCCACGCATGGAGGGATTGTTAAAAATGCAAGGCTAACGATTTCTAAGTGAAGCAGCTGTCCTCCGTAAACACACTTCAGGACAAGCACATTTGGTTTTCTCAATTATACTGTCATTGCTACAAAGCGCTTCGGTTGTCAGCAACAGAAAATATATGCTGTAGTGGAGAGTGGTGCCAGCGCTAACAGCCGGCGCGCTAATCCGAGTGCGGCGGGGAAAATGGACTGTGGCTATGGTACGAACAAAGAGCAGGTCATGAGGGATGGTGGGGTTCATACAAGGCCTGAGGTGGAAAAAGTAAAGGTCTTTGTGAAAACTCTAGCTCACATCAGAAATATTTTTGTTAAGTGGTATAAAATGATGTCCAGATTTCATTTCAGTGTTAATAGGCTCCCTGCACAGTAGCACGCTAGCTATCTCACTGCGTCTCAAAGCTAACAGTCACTTTTATTAACAACGAAAAACACAAAGTAAACAACCTATTACAATTCTAATTAATTAAAAATAAAGACTACCCAATTATATTTATATGTAGAATACTTCAGTTTGTGCTGTTGTTTTAATATTTATTATGCCTCAAAATTAGCATTAGCGTTAGCATTGAGACATAAACATCTCTCTTTCTAAACACAAGTGTCCTCCGGTGAAGTGCTCATTTTATTTGTGTAGTTTTTAACATGTTGTCAGTGACATTCACCTGCAGCTCCCTGTCCACTGCTTCATCTTTAAATATTTATTCAATTAGCGTATATAGCATAGCATATAGCATGACTCAGCAAAAACCTCAAAGAGATAAAATTGGACAGGAAGTAGTGACGCTAACAGTGAGGCTGCCGGGCTCTACTGAGACTATTCAGTAAAGATTCAGATGCACTATATGTAAGTTTTGAGATTCGAGATGTTACAGCTTTGTCTTGCATGTTCCACTGTAAACCATTAAACATATCAATCTCCATGGAGACAAACAGGGGTCCCATCCAGGTCAAGTTACCCCTCGTCAGAAAAGTAAACAGCATTTTAACATTTTCAATCCAATATGAAACTAAGGAAGATAATGCAAACCACTACTGAAAATCATAGTCAGGGGTTGTGTCCTTGGCGACACAATGACCTTTTTGTACATGTTTACCCCTATAGTTCCTTTCCGCACTTGTCCCTCTCTCTCTGCGGGACATGAGCGCGGTTATCTCGGATGTCTTAACTAATGAGCCGCAGCCATTATGTGCGGATTACATCGAACAGGTGCGCTCCGCTTAACAACAATTTGGGCCTCAAAGCCGTAAAGCCAGCGGCCCCCTTTGCTTCCCAGAGCCATGCGGAACCTCGTTTATTGAAAACTGAAGTAATGGTTATTTCAAGCGGGTGGCCATTGACTTGTTAAGATGTAATTCATTTGAGCATGCGTGACCTCTGCAGCAGCTCCGGGGGTGGCTCGGGGCTGGGAACAATAATAATAGTGCCAAATCTGGCAGTGAGACAGTGCTCCAGAGGAACTGTAAGAATAACCAGCTGTTAATATGGCTCTACTGTGGCCGAATGAAAGAGAACGTAATGGCCCTGTACATCAGAATTTAAGACAGTACTTTAAAGGGCCCATATTACACTGTTTTCTGATCTGAATGTTATAATGTTGTTTCCTCATCACAAACAGACCTGGAGTTGTGTTTTGTTTCATTCATATGTTTAACGCACAACTCTCGCATGTTTACGCTTTCTTTTCTCAAACTGAAAACACTCTGTTCCACCTTGTGATGTCATGTGGTAATACAAGAAGTGCTCCATTGTGTTTTTAAACTCCAGACTCCTTCACTAGAATCATTTGGATAATTTCAGCTCTGGAATTGCTACTCTCTACTAAACAAAAGGTAAAAGGAGCTGTTGACTTGAAAAGTACTGCTTCATGACATCACAAGGTGGAACAGAGCATGTAGACAGACTAATAATAAAGAATCACTCGAACATGTGTGACTGAAACAAAACACAACTCTGGTTATGTTTCTGAGGAGGTAACAGCGTTATAACACGCCTTAAAGCTAACACAACTCGGTTATGTTTCTGAGGAGGTAACAGCGTTATAACACGCCTTAAAGCTCACAAGAATGAATTTTGTGTAATATAGGAGCTTTAAGAAACAGCTACATTCAGCCAAAACATTATGACTACTGAGACAGGTGTGGAAAATTGCACAAACATGGGTCAGCATCTCAAAAACTCCAGCTTTAGTGGGGCGCCTCCTGTCTGCAGTGGTCATGTATTTAAAATGCTCCAAGGAACGCAGTAATGGACTGGACAGAAGGCAAACAGTCATAATATTATGGCTCTGGCTGATGCATGAAAGTTCCATATTAAATCCTCTGAGGAACAATGCACCAGTATCTCAATATCTGTCATATGAAAAGCCTTTTTGAAAACATAATGTCCCATCATTTGAATGCGCCATGTTTGAGTGAACTAGAGCGTATCAGTGACCAAAGACCTCATGTCTATTAGAAAGAGGACAGCTAAACTCGGCCACTGTCTCTGTGTCTGTCCGCACTCTTTCTCTGCCTGTGTGCGAGCCAGAGGTGTGGTTCTTTCCCAGTATAAGCTGCTGCAGGTATCTGTTACACGGAGGATCTAGTCTTGGAACGGGGCCCACGGAGTTAACTGTATCAAGGTACAACAGCAGGAGAGTACATCCCTTATCTTATTTCTGTCAAGTGTCTTGTTGTAATACTTGCATGCATGATTTTAATTTACTTATATTATAA
>JACM01008042.1:0-24334 GCA_000787095.1 Periophthalmodon schlosseri
TATTTGCTGCCTGGCTGCTGCTGCTGCTACTGCCCACATACTCACAAACAAGCCCAGGGCGATGAAATTGAGAGGAACTTGACGGCGCAGGTTGTCGCAGCAAGACAAGGCCACCACGAGCACCAGGACCACCGCCCTATTTCACACAGAATATAGAACGAGTCGTAAATAGCAAATAAACAGACTGTAAACATCAGCAAGAGGCACACAGCTCAGTATGGGAATTCAACCAGGGTAATATCTGATGCACCGTGCAGCAACCTCTGTTTTTCATTTGTAACTGAGCATTTCTGTAATAAATGGTCACAATCTGGTTTGAGATTTATTTGTTTGTTTTTTATCCGTTTGAACAAAATGTCTTTTACCAATTTTTACCAACTTAAAGCTCAGAAGTTAAAATCCTGTCCTACCTTATTTGGCCTTGAACTAGAGGACCCACATCAAGTTGTGTTTCTCAATGCATGATGAGTTAGTTACTGATAAACCTGCTTTGACTCAGCTGTCAGTGATATCATGTACAAATTAGTCATTAATTGATTCACTCCCAGATTTTTTATTAGTGTTGACACAAGAATATGATAAGAAAATATGTGAACAGGGTATATGTGCCCTTGGATCCCAATAATGAAATATCGATAGCTTAAGGCTCTGTTTTTAATCACTGTTGCACAATGAGTTTTCTTTAGTGTCTTTGTATGTAGAGCCAACCATCCACAGTTCATCAGTGAGATGACATTAAAAAGGCCTAAACATTTTAATGTAATCTCAGTGTTGAATTATAGATGGTAGATTGTAACTTTAATTCATAAATCATTATTTATAACAGTCTGATACTGAACTTTCAATCCAAAGATGTATTGTACAGTAGGGCTCCAACTAGCGATTATTTTAGTAGTAGACTAGTCAGTGATTTATTTTTGATTGGTCTTCTAAGGGTGCGTTCACACTTGCACAAACGCCACATTAAAATTGGG
This sequence comes from Periophthalmodon schlosseri, assembly GCA_000787095.1. NCBI lineage: Eukaryota > Metazoa > Chordata > Actinopteri > Gobiiformes > Gobiidae > Periophthalmodon > Periophthalmodon schlosseri. The sequence goes on from JACM01008042.1 coordinate 975, forward strand.
GCTAAACTGGGACTAAACCTGGACTAGACCAGAACTAAACTAGGACTACAACATGACCAAACAAAGTCTACATCTACAGTTGACTAGAAACTAAAAATATACATTATCAACCAAATAAAAGTTGAAATGTGGTGAGTGAAGGTTTCTAAACAGAGAATATTTATGAATAAACTACATTATTGATGAAACAAAGATATTTTATTCTTTTTTTCTTTTTTGACATATTGTGCAATATTCATAATGCCACAGTCTTTATTATAAAAAGTATTTAGACTTTAGTCTAAGTGTTTTGGAGTCTGTATATCCCAGATAATGATTACAGTTATCAAAAAATGACTGCAATTAGTTGACTAGTTATGATGAATCCATTAATTGTTGCAGCTTTATTGTATATGATGTTTTTATTGGTGGTGACAGAGCTTATAAACAGTATAGATCTATGCAGGAAGCAGATATCGTTGGGATACATGATAATGATTCTCTGTGTTGTCACTGATGACAAATGTATTCCGGGTACAATAAAGTTTACCTTGTCTTAACAGGTTCAAAAATATCAGAACTTTGTTGATTCAATTTCAGTAAAAATGAACATGTATAAATATAGAAGACTTAGAGCTAATTTGTCACTAGACATTTATCCACTGCAAAAAAATTGTTTTTAGAAAATAAGATCATTTCATATTTTTCCACCAAGAAAACCCTCATTTGATATTAACTAAGTAATCTATATTCTATCTTTGACAAATGAGTAAAATGAATTGTGCACTGAACTTGCATCAGGAAAAATAGATATAAAAGAGATCTAAAAGTAAAGAGAATCCTTTGTGCTACATTAGAGTGACTCTTGACACTTACATCATGGTGTACGAAAACCAGCTGTTGTGCCATGTCCAGTCCCTCAGCTCTGACCTGGTGTGAGAAGAAACACAGTTTTAATAGAGGTGCCATTTATCTGGGAACTGTTGCAGAATGATTGTATTAAATATTAACAGAGGACAGAACACAGTGCACTGGGGAGACCAATACAATTTATGAAAGGAAATTACTGTAGAGAGGCAGGAACACATCCATTATACAAAACATATAAAGCTATCAAAGTGTTACCAGCAAAATATTACAACGAAGAGATTGTTTTATTTGTGCTTTTCCCATGTGTCGTGTTTACAGTTAAATGAGTGTATGGCTGTGAGATCAGGTTGTTCTATCTGAAGCAGACCTCTTCCGTGGTTCTGTGGTAATCCTGGTTTTGTCGTTTGGGGGCAACAGCTAGAGTAACCACTTGTAACTCTTTTGGACGTCCTGCACAGTCATTTATGCCCCTGTCTTTCGCCCTGCTTATTTAGACAATCTTCCACCATTAATGCCACATAAAAAGTGCGATTTACATACATGATAATTCATTTTTTTTCTCACGATGAAAGCTAGACTTTTTGTGTGTACTGGCATTCACAGTGATAGCATGTTGTCTCCTATTCCAATTCCTCTCTGTGCGTTACAGTTGATAAAATCTAAAAATCATATGGAGTTAACTTATTACAGTTATTGTAAATGGTCATGGTCACATTTTTATATCGCGCCTTTCCATCTTCAAGGCACTCAAAGCGCTTTACATTTGTACACCAGTGTGCAGAAACACTGGGGGTGAGGTGGGTTAAGTGTCTTGCCCAAGGACTGTATTAGTTTGTGGGAGCTGGAACACTCTACCAAATGAGCTTCTGTCACTCCAATTGTCTTTGAGCTTAAATTTCTAGAATCCGTCCCTCCACGTCGACCACATTCAACGTGTCCCTCTTTTTCTACAAATTGAGGCGGTCACTATAGCGACAGCATCTGTTGTTGTTATTGTGAGGGGTTACATTGTGTGATGTGGGGTTGTCAGACATGAAGTTGGCACATGCTGGCAGCCGCATTTTGGTTGGTCAATCCCAAGGTAGAAGTAGCTTATCAAACACTGTGAGGATAATCTTATCTCAAAAAGCCATATGAAAGTCCAGTGCATTACTATTTGTTCTGATGTCTTACCAGTACTACAGATACTTCTTACTGTAAACAACTAGGGTGTGTTAGTTTCAATGTAGTTACTTCCTCCCTTCAGACAGTGACTTGCCAGAACTCTGTCAGAACTGAAGAATCTATAGGATGATGGCGAAACACTCCTTAAAGTTCAAAGTATTACATTTTCTACTTACCAGTAAAGAAAAGCACAGATTATGCCCACAGTCACCAGCAGCTGCAGCATTAATGTCAGGTAGACTTTCTTAATGAATCCTATTGAGAAAAAAGACAAAGAGGGTCATAGGTACACACTAGGAGAACCTCAACACTAGAAAAATGCAAAACAAACGGAGGAGGACAAAAGCAGACAGGCTGCCAAACAGAACAGTGGAGCGAAGACAGCGCCGCATTTAAAACACAGCCAACTCACATTCCCTTCAAATCATTTCTTTTGTGTGAAAAGGTGCACGGCTCAGGCAAAGGGAACACTTTCTATTTCAAATCAATTTCCAACCCTGGCAACAGAACAAACGAGGAAGTAACTGCTGTTTAACCCATGCAAACAAAACTATTTTCTCTCTCTGTCTGAGATTTGGCCAAGAATTACCTCGTCGAATGTTGCCGTCGCTGAAGCCGCTGTCCTCCTCACCATAAGAGTAGTCAGGAGGGGGGCTGAAGTCCACTGCAGTAGATGTTTGGGCCTCCGGATGGACTGTGTTATCATAAGGAGCAGACACCACGGAGATGTTTCCTTTGCCAACCTGTTCAAACAACAGGCCATATGGTACAAGGTTTGTTTATCACAAAAATACACATATAATAGAATGTAAACAAAACGCCTACATTTGAGGTGTCAAAACATCACTAGAATGGGAAACATATTCAGAGCTTACTGAATGGCTAGTCGGACAATTACTAGGCTGTGTTTTTTCTTACTTAAGAGTAAGCTATATTTATAAGTGTTAATAAGTAAAAACTACATTTCTCCTGCTGCTAGCCTTGTTATGCAGAATACGACATTAATGAGGGTTGAATAAATACTCATTCATATTGAATCAACCTCTTAAAATCATGCAAATTAGCAGCTAGTTAGATGATAAGTGTACCCTAAAATAAAGTGTTTCCAAATGTCTTTATAAGGCATTCATGCATCCATGTCACTAGAATTTATGGTGATTTATGACAAAGTTAGCGTTGTTCTTTTTTGTAAATAATAACGTTTATAACAGAATGCAAAATGAGGTAAGTGTTTGAGAGCCATAGCTCTCATCTGCAATCTTTGAAATGAAGTTGAGAATTGCATTGTGATTGAAAAGCAAGTTTAAACGAGTTGGCAGAGAGAACTAGACCCTTTTTTGTTCAGCTAGTATGTCCTGTGGTTTGACAGCCGTATTCAGGGTGGAAAACATGCTGTGCCATTTTTCCCAAGAAATTTAAATGGTCAGAATGTAGTAAATCATGTCCTGCAATTATTATTCTTTTTAATAGTTTAAAGCTATAGCTACACTACGATATGCCTCTCTTAGTAAGTAGGAAGAGGCCAAGGTCTTGAGAGGAAACCGCAGTAATACAAGCAGAACAGCCCACACCGAGTGAGACTGCTTATCTCAGGGAATTGCACCCACAACCTTCTGGGTTAGCAGCAGGAGCACCAAACAATACTGCACTCTTCGTAAATTTTTACTGCTTGCTGTCACCCTCCAGGACAATTACCATGAAAAGGGTTTCAATAATCTTGCAGTTTTAATAGTTATAACACGCTTGCAAAAGACCGCAGCAATAATAGGCTCATGATCAAAGCCAGTGTGACTTTGACTCATGCACTATGCACCGTGGGGCACAAACAAACGGAATACATGGAAAATAAGTCAGCCTTTATAATTCTTGCCCCCTTCTAAGATGCAAATTAAAATGTTCAGCTAACTACCAACCTGATAGCTCACGCCTGCATAATTATTCTGCCCATAGTCCTGGAAGTTGTATGGGGGGGGGTTGGCGCCGTTAGCTTGGTCCATTTTCAAATAATATTGGAGCTTTTCATCAACCCTGCATGAGGAAGAAGAACAAACAAAATGCTAACACCGAGGTCATATGGCACAGTGCAACCACCATCAGCACTTTTGTCAGTGCCGCTAAATCTGCAGTGTAAAAAATAAAGGCGTAATTACAAAATGATGCATCACACAAACACCGAAAGCCAGGCCATGACTAACATCCATAATTATTGCCTTAAGCCTCCCTTTAATAGAGCTATATGTATATTTAATAGCCAAATCTGTTGTGGCTAATTGATCTCAAAGGGAAAGCAGTTGCCAGCTATAAGGGCACATAGACAATATAGTGTGGCGTTTAGTTTAAATATAGTGCAGACAAGGGAGTCATATTTTGGCTAAGACATCACAATCCAAACATTAATAATTAAAGTACCAAAGTAATGGTGTAATTACTCACACAAAAAGCTGATTTTGTTTGATAAGGGGCCACAGTTAATGTCAAAGGAGTTGTACTATGTGGACTATGTGGTTCAGTAAAGCATCAAAATAATGTACCTATGGATTTAACACCGTACATTGCTTCTAATATCAGTAATGCATAATAGATTAGATTCTGGTGGTGATAAATCCACTGCTGGCTCCAAAAGTCCATTAGTTGTTCAAACAAAAGCTCAGTTTGACTCTACATTTGCATGGGAGTTGTATTGCAGGGGTTAAATAAGGCGCAGAATTGGACATGTGCCTTGGAAGAGGTCCTCGTGTTAAGGTAGGATCATTGGATGTATGCAAATATTCTGATGTTAAGATAATACAGTTTATCAAGATAGGACCGCGTAATATAAGCTAATAATAGAAGGCCATATATAAAGACAAGTAAATACGAAGATGGATAGAGGGGATAGCTGCTAGTTCAGTCCAGTATTTTTATGAATGAATGTGTATTTTAATAAGTTACATTCAAATAGATTTCAAGGTAAAAAGTTTAATCTGTTTTAGTACGCTCTTTGGAAAGAAATTATATCAATGACTGAGCCTTGTTAATAAAAATGTGTCTTACCTCTACAGCAGTGGAGGTGGCAGTGACAGGAATTAGCCGGACTTCCTGTTGTGCATCTGGAGGGCAAAGTCTACCTGCTATCAGCGCTCTCATAGACACTGCATGAGGCTGCGGGGAGAGGATGTAATGCTCATTAGGCTCAATGGGAAATGTAGATCAAGTTCTTAAAATGTCATTAAACCAGAGCAGGCTGGCACTTTGTCAGGGCACTGGGGTCTGGATACAGCAGAGTTTTTCTGCAGGTGGCGGCTCTATCTATATATCTATGCTGTGGATGTAATTAGGACTCATTTGTCTAGCTACATAAAGTAGAAACCAAAATCTGTACTAATATCTTTTAGTAGTCTATGGTGACTGTCTGCTTGTTGTCTATTACTTATTGTAGACTGTAAAAGTATACCGGAGTTGACAATAATTGAGTTAATATATATGGGTTTCAGTGATGACGAATTAGTACTGTTGCCATAGCAATTAACAATTTAAAACCAAATATATCATAGTCAAAAGTATTCAAAATTGAAGCAGAAACCCACTGATATGAATGTTTTTATTTAGGACCTGTTCCTTTGCTTTGCTGTACAGCTCAGAACTATAGCACTCATAAATGTAGACTGCTTTTGGAGATATTTTGCTGTCATTGTGTCCGCGGGCAAGACACTTAACCCACCTCGCACCAGTGTCTGTGTACACTGGTGTATGACTGTGTGTGTGAATGGGTGAGTGGTTCCTTGATGTAAAGTGCTTTGAGTGCCTTGAAGGTGGAAGAGCGCTATATAAAAATGTGACCATAAAAATGTGTGACCAAAACCTGTTTGCTCTCACTGTCAAGAGTAATCAATGTATTAATTCAATTCTACAAATTATAAATATAATAGTAAAGAATTGTAGTAGCTTAGTACATTTGAAGTGCTTTCTCAGCGACTCAATCAATAAATACAATTACATTCAAGTTTATAAGTGACAAGTTTAACAAAAAGTACATTTAACAAACCTGTATGATAATTCTACCTGATGCCCCAGAACCAGAGCCCTCTCAGAGCAGCAGCTGCAGAGGTTTGAGCTGGGCCATTCCTCACAGATGTCTCAGCCCATTAACACCAGGAGATCAGAGAGAGGGGGAGCAGTGAGCCAGACATCACCCTGTTTAAACCAAGTGCTTCTAGGTTTGGTGGACTGAAATACTGCAAGCTTTTATTTATTCAACAACTTGGGAATGGATGATTAGGGTATGCGCACTGAATCCAAATGGGCCTATATGTAGATATTCTACGCAGTCCTTGTATTTACTGCATTTCCATTAGCCCGCTCTTCGTCTTCATCAGTCACCCGACATACCTGACTCTTCTCGGTTACACTGTGATAGCAGGTAATTGCCCGAGGAAACCATCCGGACAGAGGAGGAGGAATGAGTGATGTCATCATTATGCACACGGGGATTATGGGTATCTGGTCTTCACTTTGAGCAGAATAATATCATATAAGACCTACTGTAAATACAGACGGCAATGTAGGTCAATACAGTCTTAGAGCAGCTCCGTGGAGAATCGGCTCTCAAAGGAAATGATCAAGTCCTCACCCGTGAACGGCGCACTAGTCAAGGATAAATATGTTACAGCTTCGGCGGCACTGCACACTCTGATTTCCATTTTTCAGCCTTTGATAACGCTTGATTAAACCGCACTAGCAGGCATTAGGCGATGTAATATGACATTTAAAGAGTTTATTTTCACACATGAGGCAATTAAATAAAAATAAAAAGCTTTTCTGAATCTGCATCATGCTTGAGCAGTCAATGCAGCTCTAACCTCATTCGCAGCCAACAAAGCTCTTGGAAATTATTTATGAATGATTATATGCAATTAAAGGTGAGGCTGCGAGGGATTCTGCTGTTAAAATATGGATATACCCTGGATCATTGCACTTCACAGCCACAGGACTTCTTGGAGGCGAGAGAGAGGGTATCCAAGCATTTCACAACAGCAAAATGAAAAGAGTCAGCACAGCCAACGGCCACTGGAGGGCACTATTCTCCTTCGCTTGCGTTTTTAATTGCACTGATTTGGTTTAGGATTTTCCTTCGGTCTCTGCCACTTCCCTGTCCAACCAAGCGCGCCAAATCCCCCTGAGAGCCCCCTAAACTGGCTGGCTGTTCAATTTAACAGCCGGATCAAACCTGTCATTTCTTTAACCTGCCTTATCTCCCTATGCGTGGCCAATGCACAGATACACGGATATTTGCTTATGAATTGTTTCATAGATGAAGCAAAACAGCACAAGGTAGTCCCATTTCAGCATGACCACTGCACAGAATAGCCTTTCTGCTCTGCACACTGTATTGTATGTGTAAGTCTACTGCAATTTTAGAGGTAGGCTATATTATAGTACTATTAATGGTGCTACCAAGCACAACAGGCTACACAACTGCAGGTGTCCAGTCAGTCTTTAGTAAAATATTATCCAGAAGCAAATAAAGACAACATTGTAAAGAAGTTATGTGGTATTTATCTATTATCAATTTTCCTAAGTGGCTTTGGGCTATTAAGGTGGCACAACTGTATACTCAAATCCTACAACTACATTTACTACTTCAACTACTAGCCCAGGGCAGTGTAAATTGTAGTTTCTCAGGCCAGTACCTTCAGACTAAAAATGGCTTTGGTTCCTGATGGCAGTCAAAATGTCTTGATTTCAGAAACAGTGCCCAGATGACTACCTTTGAAAGCTCACTTACCATGGGCCATTCCTGGACAAATGAGGGATTACACAAACCCCCTACTTTGACTACTGTTGCCACTGCAAGTCTCTCCTGCCACAATTCTAACCAAACAAAACATCTTTCTTTACTACATTACACTCAAACTTGACCAAAATTGAATATGGATGCTCCTCTCTCTGTTCCAGTGTGATTGGCCTGTCAGTAAACATTTCCATTTACACTGCTATACCCACTCCAATCGCATGAGCTGCAGCCTCACCTATTCATGAGATTTGGGTGGGATTTGAATCGCCCGCAAAGCAAACAGTGTCACATTTGAGCAGGCAGTGGAAATCCAGGCCTGTGTTGACACTGACAGACCAATCAGTTTGTGTGGGGGCGGTGGATGCGACCGGCGTGGGCAGAGGGAAGGGTGGTGTGAGTGCATATTTAACACACCTCATGATGCTGGACAAACAAGACACAGAACCTTTGAGCACAATTCATAAGAACTCAGTTCACCACTACATACAGCACTTTAGAGTATGTGCAGTACATTCAGCTTTTTAGGGTAGGCCTATTCAGCATTTTATAATAGAATCAGCACTGTAGGGTAGGTGCAATGCATACAGCACTGTAGGATGTGTGTAGTACACTCATTATTATAGGATATGTGCAATACATTAGTACTACCGGGTATGTGCAATACTTTGAGCATTTTAGGCTAGGCCTACATGCAATACTTTGAGCATTTTGGGGTACTACAATATATACAGCACTACAGGGTATGTGCAATGCATACAGCACTATAGGTTGTGTGCAGTACATTCAGGACTATAGGATATGTGCAATACATTCAGCACTATACGGTACATGATTACATGAAATATATTTGCTTATGTTTAGGACAATGCACTGTAGCACTTTGTAAATGTTTTAAAAGAAAAATAGCATGTGGCAATTCTTAATGCTTTTTAAGAGGAATGAATGAATTGTGAATTTCAAATTGATGTGTGAATCTTCCCTGATTGACCACTGCTGACAGTGGTCAATCCCTCCTATCTGCTCCTGTCCTGCTCTTGCCCTGCTCCTTGAAGAAAAAGAACTACTCTACTACTACAATATTTTACTGGTTTTCAGATGACTCATTTTATTTAATGAAAATATCAAAAGGGCCACATTTTGAAGTGGAGGGCCTTAGGTGAGTAATAGAATTGATCTAGTTCAACATTTGTGGATTTTTCTTTGGGATATTTGTTTTAAAATACCATGCGGAAAACTGTCTCCTGCCCCAACCTGAGAGTATGACATCATGACATCCTAAAATCTGAAAGCCAAAAATAGATGTATGTTATTAATAAGCAAAAAGTATTGTCTGGAGGCTGAGACCATTTCTCCTGTGTTTTGTTGATAATTAGGTCACAGTGCAGAGAAGTGAATTGCTAAATGAAGTGCAGTATTTTTCATAAGGACATTAGCAGTGTTTTTGTGGGTTAGTTATGCCTCATCTATCTTCAACAGGTGCTACTAAAGTCTGAGGTCAAGGTTAAGGTTGATCTTAACTTAAACAAATGCTACATAGGGCTATATTATTTGAGCAGTGATGAGAAACAAACACGATTTTCTGGCCCAAATGCTGTATTGGACAATAAGGGCTATAGCAAAAAATGAAGAGAGAGTGGGTATGACAACCCCATATGTGCAACGCCTTAAGCCACTACACTAACAGCAAGCCCAGATCCTTAATAATAATAGATTAAACATTTTAGGTATAGTCACTAAATAAACTGAAGGGGAAGGGACAAAGGGACTCAGAGAGAGACACGTAGTTGGACAGACAGTCATTTGGAGTGTCCCGGTCCCTGGATGAGGACATGTTCTGACAGCTCTGTTTTGTCAGGCTGGGGCGCTGCTCTTCGGGGCTTTGGGGATTGCGGATCAGATAGGGAGTGTTCTGGTGTCACTGGAGAGGCAGATGTAGTCGTCATCATGTGTCTCTCCACCACTTGCTCTAGTGAATTACTGCTACCCCGGGCGGAAACACAAGGATTTATTTGGAGGATTGAAAATGCTGGTTTTGTTGGGCTCAGTGCAGAACTTGGAGGTTTGTGCCACAATACGCTTCATTTTTAATTTACAGCCTTGTGGAAGCGGTGAGTGCAGTTCTGACAGGATGTATGGGCGATAGGAGACAATAACCAAGGGACTGGCTTGATCCTGTAAATAATGACTGGAGTTGCAATGTGTTCATTTCAATCATATCAGCCCATCAGGGCTGACAAATCATAAGTAATGTTTTGGTAAAACTAAGTAGCCCAACTTCTTGATCCAGGGACGGACCCAACTCATACAATTCACACTACTAAAAAGAAATGTACCTCCTGAAAAGTATGTGAAGTGTGTTAAACTTACTTATTAAGCTTACTTACTGCAGCCTCTTCATAGCCTAAAGAAATCTGAAAGTTGATTGCTTAACTACAACTACTATCGCTAAATAACAAATATGACATGTTGACTCACTACTGTTTATTGGTTTAAGAGCAGATTGTGTAATCTTGTTTTGTAAATGAGCATGATACAAAAAGCACAGCTGCAGCGGACGAACTGAATGGACATAATTAAGTGAATAAATGATTGTTATCCATAGTTGATTTAATACATTAGTGAAGCAGAAAACACAAAACTGCAGCTGAATTTGTCCTCATTAGAGAATGGGTCTGGATTAGCTACACTGAGCACTCCATTACTGCAATATGAAGTATCTACAATAAATTATCTATTTATTCACTTATGTAAATGTTATGTTATAGATGCACCTCCAAGAGATCTCATCTTACAAAGTTCTCAAATGAAGTCATGAGGTTGGGATGTTATTTGTATCAGTCAGTCTAGACCAGTGGTTCTGATACACAAGCTCCTTCTGGTGACAGGAGTCAGTTTTATACTCTTTGTTGTCCAGCCAGGGGTTATTGCTTAAAACTACAGTAGAAATATATTTTAGACCTGGTTTAATTCTAATTAAGAGAAATAGCTCTTATCGACCTCGTGGTACTCAGAAGTTTTCTTAAGTGGCACTTGGTTTGAAAAGTTTGAGAAGCTCTGTTCTAGACGAAAGTATTGAGTCTGCTCTTAAATTCTGTGACCATGTTTTTGGTTTTAATCAAAACATCTGCAGTTTTAACTTAGGAAGGACGACGTTTACATTTCAACAAAACATGCACATCTGAGTCACCAAATTAAATTTCAGCTGTTTTGAGGCAGAATAAATCCATTTCCATCCATCCACTGACCATTGTTCAAAGCAGCGTGACAGTTTCAAGGCATCTCAGACATGCACTCTCCAATTATCTTTAAATTATTTAGACCTGGCAGGACTGTGCTGTCAGTACAGTTAAAAATAACAAACCTTTTCACCAAGGTTTGATCAACTGTAGCCTGGATACCACCTTTATTAATTCATGAATTTAAGTGATTTTGACACATTTGGACTTTTGGTATGTCTGGCTAATTATGTTTGAGTACTGTGTGTCCCAAAAAGAAACCAGAAAACAAAAACAACACATTTTATTGTTTACTGCTAAAGATAATGAAGTTATTTTGACCAATTGTTCCCAAATGTTGCTTAGAGACACGTACAAGTTGAGTGCAGCTTGTTTTTGTTCTGCATACTACTGGTGAATGAAAGGCTTCTATTTATAGTGGTCAGCACCAGACCAACAAGGACAACCATATTTTTGAAGAGTTTGTACAAATGAAAGAACTCCAGCAACAAGGGTTCAGAAAGAAAGAAACTTTACACTGTATATTCACACATTTAAATGAAAACAACTTTGTGACTGGGTTAAAGCTGGGGTAACCGCTTTTAATCTTGTAAATGAGTAAAATGTATCCCCTCATTTTCCCCATAGACTAATTATTGAATATTTTATCAATCGCAAATCCGGAAGAAAGAGTCAAGAAAGATTGAGTGTTGGCAGTCATGGCTTGCTTTATTTTGCCATCTGAAAAAAAAATGTGCCAAAGAGTTTGTGAGAGCTAAGAACAAGTTGTATAGATTTAAATACCTACTTCCTCCTTTAATGATGTGAGAGTCGGGTACCTCAGCTTTAACACAGCATTTAGACTTACGTAGAAGATACACCCTGTAAATGAGGCAGATTTTACAACACATTATACAGTCACTTTGTTGATTTGATTGTTGCAATCATGTAATTGATTATGATTGTTGAAATCATAATCCTAGTAAAACAATCTGTAATATAAGTGGATCCAATAATTATCCCAGGAGGCAACCAAACTTAATATTTACTTTCTGAATGTTTTAATATAAAGTAGTCCATAAGTACACCATGTTTTGTTTAAAGCCACTGCAGTGTCTGACAGGTTGGGAGAAAACTGCCAGGTCAAATCTATACTAGACCACCATGCAGTCCCTGAGGAGTGAGAGCTAGAAATGACAGAAAAACACTAATTTTTGGAACATTTCGAAAACGCAATGTCAACATAAGTAATATAAGGACCGTTTTTGTTTAATTTGTCAGATCATTGAAGCAGTAGACAAATGGGAAAATGATTGTGAAAAACAGTGAGGAGTCCAAGGACAGATGGATGGCTCATATGTGAAGGGTCTGTGCAGCCATTGTGTGTCAGCTGCCTGTCACACACTGGGCCGGGTTTGCCTCTATTCTTGCCTGACAGAACGTATTTAAACAGAGAAAATGGATTTCATATAAGCCATGACAAGCGCCGAACAATAAGTGACAGTGGCATTTCACCGCTGCTCTGGCTCTGACAGAGGAACCAGTGGTCAAATGTCAGGCTGTCCCGTGCCCGGCTCCTATAAACACCACGCCTGGTTAATAATGTGAAAGTACGCACCACTGATCACACATATAAATACAACATTCACTGGACTGTGCACTGGGAAATATTAAATGCTTCAAGTCACAGGAAAATGTAAAGATAAGATTCTTCTTTCAGTTATGCTATTTCCTGGTAGCTGCGGGATAACTCATTTGCAGTGTGTGAGGACTTTGGGATTTATGCCAGATGCCGTTCCATTTAGAATATTTTTCATTTGTCTGGCTCTTTGTATTTCTGTTATTACTGAACTGCATCTCCTGAGAAATAACTTATCTTCACATACCGTACCGTACCATTTTTAAAGGTTTCTTTTAAGATCTCTTATTTTAGATGTATATTACAAATACAATATAAATATAGTATAAATAAATAATAAGTACTTTCCATTTCAGGTTTTCAAACTGAATTGTCAGTAATGTATAAAACTGCATCCACTTTTACAGTGTATGGAGTACAGTTATTTTTACAAAGTGTCAAAACTGTCAGTGTCAATAGGGTGAGTTTCAGAAAAATGCCAACCTAATAATGGCTTGGATGGATACTTTTGGTATAGTCACAATAGTTTATTTTTTTGTAAATATATGGATTTATTTTATGAAACACATATTTTTACATAAACATTAGACATTACAAAGTATAAGCTCTAAAGTTCAGCCAAAGAGAATATCATGAATCACCGTAGTGTTTAATATGTTTAAACAAAATCTGAAAAGGGAGACCTTGAAGGAACTTAAGTGTGAGCCAACTTTTAAGTGCATGTGTCAAAAAAGTTACGGAAACTGGCAAACTCGACAATATAAATGGCTCATATGATGAATATTTAAAATAGCTCACAACCATTTCTGAGCCATATTGTCAAAATAAAAGCACCTCAAAATGTAATATTTAAAAATCATGCATATATTCATTTGATACCATAGCAACACAGCACTAGAACAGAAAAGCACTGCATTGTCTTTGACATAACATTTCCAAATTAATATTAGTAATGATTTTGATGTCTTTTTACATCCTCTCATTAGCTTGTAGCGTTGTGCCTGCTAACCTGTGTGTGAAGTGTGAGAGGAAGTCCAAAGAAACGTGTACAAAAGGAGCCGAGCGAGGACAAAACATGAATGCGGCGAAGACGTCCTGTTGTCTGTGTGCCAGCTGTGAGGCCACAAAAGGTCGGTACCTGTAAAGAGCAAAGCAAATCAGCCACTGTATTTTAAAATGCTCTGAAGTCTGCTTTCACTCTGCTGCCTATTGTCTTTGTGTGTTTGAGAGGACTCTTGTTAAAGCAAAATGTCAATGAATGCTGAAGTGTTTGAGATGATATTTTTGTATTAATCAATCTGGTAAAAACAACTGTATGGGAGATGTACTGTTTTTGAAAGAAATATCCAAACAGAACATTTGAATTGTTGAATCTTGCTGTTTGCTGAGATGGATTGCGTCCATAAACTTACCATTTAAATTATGGATTTAAATCCTTTCCTCACATAAAGCCCGACTTTTTAGCCAAAATAAAAGCATGTTTTTAAATTCGATGTTTTTATTCCACTGAAAAATGCAGAAAACCATACGTTCTTACTTGTGTGCTTGACTTGTAACTCCATGTTAGTTACGTGGTGTTGCTTTAAAGTTATGGTTTAGTCCTTTTTGCCAACTGACAATAATCTTAAAATTTCAGAGATATTAGTCTTAATCCAACTCTTCCATTGAATTCTGTCTGGTCCTGCAGCTGAATTTTATGCAGAATATGTTCTTACCTAACTAATAGTTATTGGATTTATGGCACTTTACATCCCAGTAGTTGTTTTTACTCGGATGCAAAGCGGCCAGCTCACTTCCTGTCAGGAGAGTCATCAAAAGCCTCTCTCCAGTGAATTACATTTATGCAGTAGAAAGTGTGTATGAATTTCAATGGTAACCTTGACTTTAAAATGTCTTTCCAATGAACTCACATTATAGGGATTCAATTGTGCAAGTCAATAGCAAATGATGCAAAACCGAAATGATGGCTCTGACGCCTCTGATGGCTATGACAGTGTGACTTGTATTCTTTATTATTCTGGCCAAGTGTCAAATGATAAAACGTAAGAGTTGGACCAAGGCTTTTGGTTTAGAAGGTCAGACTGTATTTAAAGCCAAGCAGGCATGCCACTTTTACAATGGGAGAAGTGAGGTGTGATGCACTGAGATTAAAAGGAGAGGATTTGACAGTACAATATGCTATAGAGATTAGTGTTGTCACGATACAAAAAATGTCAAACTCGATTTCGATACTAAGGAACAGATGCGATACTCGATACCGATTTCAATACCACTATTTCTTTAGACACGCGACCTTATATCTGTGTAATCCTTCAGTCGCCCAGGTAGGTTCCATAGTGGTCCATGTGCATATACTAGTCTATGTGTCTTATACTTGTTCTGATACAGCTCAAGATCATTTTAAAGCTGTTCAGGAAGGGTCATTTCGGTCTTTTTTAGTGTCAATACTTGCTCAAATGAGTATCTAGTTTCAATACTAGTTTTAGTTTCAATTAGTATCTGATATTCAATACTTTTGACAGCCCTAATAGAGGTTGTGCTTTGATTCGATTGATTATGAATTTTGAATAATTGTTTGAAAAGTTGTTATGCACATCATTCTGTAGTATTGCGAGATAGGGATGCTTTCTTTAGATCTACAGGGTTGAAGAATAGTACAACCCCAGCCACAAATATGAATACTTTTCATTGTGGCTGTATCTTTTGCATATGCTCTAATCCAGATGACTGTTTTATATATAGCAATATAATATTATTTTCTTTGCTTTTCTTTTTAATTGAATTTAAAGCCAAGGAAATGGTGCCATTATGCAGCTGAAGTAGTGAACTGTGAGCAGAGAAAATGTGGCACAAACCAAGATGAAAGTGCTGGATTGAGAGGCCTGTCAGAAGTTAATACATGCACCTTAGTTTAAATGAGTCGGACAGCAGATACCAGTATGTTTTTGTAACACTGCTGCTCTGGTTTCCGGGGAGACGGTTTAGTGAAATTCAGTCAAGAGCCGAGCACAAAGCACCGAGATGCAGAGGAGAGTTTGGGTCATTTATCAGTCAGTGACATCTGAAGTGACTGATGCTGCTGTCTGAATACAAACATGGTTCGAGCCATGACAACTGTGGTGCAGAGCTGCAGGCTGGGATATGACCAGTGGTACGTTTATCATGAATACATTTCAGCTTATTAAGTATGTCACAGTATCATTAGGGGCTTGAATGATTATGCTAAGTAGGACTCAGGCACAGCGCACACTTAGTGTAGCTCAACAGACCTATCCTACAAACAGAAACTGTAAACAATAGGTGTTTTTAGTTTCAGGGTAGTTAGCTCCTCCCTTCAGATAGATATAAGGCAGTGTCCACCAGTAATCTGACCAGAAATGAAGAAGTGGCTTGGATGAGCAGTGAAATGTCTTCACTCCTACAACTTTTTGCCCAGTTGACATATAATTTTCTTTTACTCGTACCTGATCATACCTGGACGACTGAGGGATTACACAGATATGTCACAGTATGGTTCCAACAGGAAAGTCTCCGCTGAAAAAACGTGCCAAATAATTGTGTGATTTATCAAAGCTGCATTATGGAACTTTTCTGGTGGATGTCTGACTCCTGTTTGTCCCCACTGAGATGTTATTGCATTGCCACCGGGTCTGTGGAGAGGAGAGATTGTTCATAGTTTTTCAAGGTATTTTTGAGCAAGAAAAAAAAAACACACCTGTAACTGAATACATGTTTCTGGCTTAAAACTTGCCAAGTCTGAATATAGACCCTACATTTTGGTAAATTACATCTTTTCCATACATACTTATTCATATATTTACACAACTGATTAAGGTGGTTAATGATTCTGAGTTTTACAGAAATATGATTGCTTTTATTTCTCCAATGCCTCTGTTCCTCCTCCAAGATTCCACACTTTAACCACAGTTGATGTGACAAAATAGAGGTAAAACTCACTAAGTCCATAAATAAATAAGTCCGCCCTTGGACATGCCAGTAAGATGACACAAATCCCCTTGATGCACCACTAAGAGTATTTTCAGTGTGTCTTTAATGGACAACTTAAGCAGCAACCAACACACACAAACGCCATGTTATAATTCACAGGACAGGCTCGCTCAATCATATGCTCCGATAGCATCACATTTGGCCCCTCCCCTGGACGTGTGCAGAGCGAGAGCTACTTCCTGCTCTCCATGCATGATAACGCTTCCAAAATGTCAGCGCCTCGTGATTTATAATGCACTGCTTAACGGAGAGGCTGTATATCACGGTCCAAACATTTCCCAGACAAGATGAAATGCCACATATTAACTGATTGCTCATAAGCTCAGTTTTTTCAATATTTCATACAGTGTCTCTCAAAGTCACTCAAAAATTCAGATCGGCAATGTGACTGGGCATCTTTCTACATAGAATCTAGAGCTGACGTAGTGAGTTATTGATATTGAAAAGATCAATAAGGTTGCATGGACAATTAGATTTTAAAGCAAAAAGACAACATAAAAGGGCGAGCCAGAAAACAATTTTTAAACTTACTTTGGGAATTTCTTTCAACCTTTTTGATCCAGTAATGGGCCAGAAGAGAATCAAAGGAGAAAAGGTCTGGATACATTTTTTGGGTGAAAGAAATCTAATTTGGATTTCCTCAGAGGATGCCGCTCAAGAAACTCACAAAAAGTACCAGCAATGAAATGGAAAATATTTACGGTATTCAACAGATTCTTTCAAATGTGACAGTATGTTGGCAGCTGGTTGTTTGTCTTTTGTCGTTTGTCCAAGCCAAATCTTGAGTCTGTTCTGAAATGATTGTAGAATGAAGAGTAAAATGCCCCCCCCCAAAACCAAAACCAAAAACTGTTTCAAATAGACCAAAACTTTACATTTATTATTAAATAGGGGTACATTTTTTTCTTTTTTTGAGTTTTCTACCATGTTATAACCTCATTCCCTCATCAAAAACATGCCTGAGGGGTTGTAGATATCATCCATGCATGTTTCAGTATTTCAGCCATCTTTCCCAGGCCCTTTTCGAACCCTCCTTATGGTTAGCTGTAAGATTCTGTGCAATACTCACCCCACATGACAATTCTCCAGAAATATGCAAAAACATGATACAAAACTATACACAGCAAACCTGATTCGTGGGGCAGTAGTTTCATTAGTGGGATTGCGTTGTGATGGTGTTCTGAAGGGGGAGTGACCTAAAAGGAGGAGAGACTCAGAGTGTCAAAAACAAAAGTGAAACTTATAAATCATGTTAATACGTTGTTTTTGGCGAATATAGCATTTGCAAAATAATAACAGATGGTGATTTAAATATGTTATGTATTAGCAGTTACTACCTCACAGAAGTAAAATACCCCCTCTTTAATAAAACAGCAAAGCACCTGAGAGACTTTTGTTATGGAATTTGCTTATTTGGTGCATCTAAGACTCTTCATCCTCCATGGAGTATACATACATCACTTTTAAACTAGAATTTAAACTTCCTACTTTTTATGCCACGATAGTTGTAAGAATCTGATGTAGACTTCATTTATTTACGCAAACTCCTCTAATTTCCTTGTAAATGTTGGCAAAATAATCACAGTGTGTGGGACGGCTATGAACTGCTACTTAAAAATTCCGTCATGTTTGTGTTGACTAAGACAACAGAGGAGGAGGGAAGCATTAAAGCAAAACCAAGTGTCAAAATGTAGCTCTGTTTTTCTGCTCTCCTGAATAAAATATTACATGTGCTATTTCAATTATGATTCAATTACTCTCAAATAAGCTGTAGTGATCAAATGCGCCTTTTCCCCATGAATTTTCCTAAGGGGAGTTCTTGTTGTTGCGTAGGCGTTTTATTTTGATAGCTGATGAAATGACTAAAATGGGGGAATTTTTAAAAGCTCTCACATCCTTTAAAATCCTTATTACATCACTCTAATGAAATGTCTTAAGCATTCGTCTCATATGAAAAGGAATTGTTTTGGTATGAATGTGATTGATGCATCATGACAAAAGAGTCCCTTTGCAAACATGAACAGGCTTGTGTACGGTGGCACATCTAGGAATGAACGGAATGAAATAAATACAATTACGTAACTTGTTATTTTACTCTCCACCTTTTTGAAATAAAAATAAGAATGTAATTTATTCAAAGTGGGTGAATTGTCTTGCCCAAGGACACAACAGCAGCAGCTTATGCGCTGATTGGAGCTAGGATCTGCCAATATTTGAATTTGTGGATAACTACTGAAACACTCCATTATAATTATCAATAACAATATAATAGATGCTTATTGCTCTGTTCATGTTTTTTTTTTCTTCTTTTTTTGATGATTGTCATGCTTACGGTCAGGAGAGTTTTCACTTGAAAAGACAAAATAGTGATTTGTGACCATAGACTGTCTATATAAATGGACATAGCTGAGCTGCTAACTGCCATGTTCCAGAGAAGTGAGCATGGGAGCGCTTCTGGCTCCATCGACTCTGGTTCCAATTCACTTTCTATTGAAACTGTTGCCCCTCTCTCCATAAATGCTGCTGTCAGGCTCGTCATTTTGGTCTTAAAATGTTCGTACTAACCCGCTCTACGTGATCCTGGTATTTTCTACTTTGCAACTGTGTCCGTAAATCAAGATATGAACATTAATAACAGACAAATCTGGTGCCTTCTTTCCGAGGTACCTCTCGACACCATTTACACCATTGCTAAGTGCCCACTCCCTGTTAAACCAGCGGTGCAGGTGGAAAGGGGCATTACTGTTACGACCCAGCTCATCTAGGGTTAGGGAAGTAACAAAAACAGCCTTCAACAGCCTTGCTCTGGATTGGCTCTTTGGTTGTTATGCTACTCCCCGTTGGAATTCCAAATATAGACCTCAGCTCCAAATTCGCCCCATAACTGCTAGCCTCAATGAGTTTCATTTGACTGGAGCCGAACGCTATGGGTGACGTCACACTCCCTTTGTCCACTTTTTTATACAGTCTATGCATGTGACAGACATGACGGACTCCTTCTATGGTTCCTTTAAAACTCGTGTGCAGTGGCTTGTCTCGTATCACACTGCGGCTGCTTCCCATAGACGAATGTCACAAGGCATTAGCGGCTAATTTAAAACATTTCCTCCATTAATTGCTGCAGACAGGGGGGCTATTAAATGGAGCGCCCCATGAGCAATTAAATCTACGTTGTCATATGTTGGTAGCGGCGCTAGCTGTCTCCTCGCTGTGGGGATGGTACACTATATGTCAAGGTCAAACGGATCGGCCGCATAACACTCATTATTCCCCCAATTCTATTCCTCTGCATGTCCAGGAAATTAGGGCTGGGATGATAAGAGCAGGTGGCATTCAGTTTGCATATAGTTAGCATGAGTTATGATCAGTCAGTACAGTTTGGGCTAAAAGCTGTTGCAAGCACCTCACCCACCTAGCATGAAGTCATCAGCAAAAATTAAGTCATTTGTCAGCATACCTCTTCACTATGTGGTGCACAGCTACTGCAAGTGAACTAGTATGAAAAGTTGAAACTTGAAATTTTGCTATTGGGCCCTGTACTGTGTCTGCTTGGTTTGTGATGAAGTGGTTTGATTTCTTCACCAGGGAGTTAACAATTTCACTGAATAAAACTCCTAGTTGTTGTTTTCAGTTAGCCAAATGTGTGCAGGGTATCCAATGCATCTGGTTGTCTGAAATGCCTCATCTACGCCTGTCACTGATCCACTGGCTCTTCTGGCCGCACCAGCTCCTGCTCGCCACAGTTGCTTTGCTGCGGATATGCAAATTCATGTAATGAATGGCTTTTATTATAAACTCTTTTTCAACGAGCGTAAAACCCTTAACGTCCCTGTTTTCTTCTCCTTTCTGTTGCGGCGATAACGCTACTGCAACTGTGGTATCCATTATTCAAACATGGAATGAGAATAGGTGCTGTTTGCTCTTGGAAGTGTGGATGTTGGGAGCGTCTTTTTCTCTCGGGGAGCTGGTATTATGGTGGAAACATTCAGTTTTTTTCTGTGTAAAATTTCTAAAAAAAAAAAGAGAAAAAAGGAATTCATTAGTAGCATCAGCCATATCCACTGCATTTTCGGTTGCACCATCAAAGTACTGAAATTCAGTACATTCATCTGACAGCAGGGTTGGGACTTCTGGTACTTTTCCATGGCTTCCTTCAAACCGAAGCTACAGGCTGAATAATAGCATTTATGACTTTTTCATACAACAGACGAATGCAGCTGGATGCATGGTGACTATACAGAAAGTGGAGGCGGTTCAAGGGAAATATCAAATTGCATTTCTCGTGATGCAATGTAAGGAAAAGTCTTATTATGCAGATCCTTCCCTTTAATGTGTGGACTGATAGTGAGTAAGAGGCTTAAAGTGTTGCAGGCAGCAGAGCTCATGATATATTTTTCAAAGGATAGAAATGGGGGTTACATACAATGCATGTTTGCACTTCATTAAGATGCACGTAATACAGCAACAGTGTAACCGTAACATTTTGGACAGTTGTAGAACAGTCAGACAATCATAGATATATAAAGGGAGAAAAACCTGGCACTTAAGATTTGCACAACTTATGTCTTACAATGCTTAACCTGCTTGAAATGTATGGGCAAACAAAAATGTGCCACTGACCTTTACGTAAGATTCTTTTTCTAAGGCCAGTCTGAATTGAGTGACAGGCAGTGGTTTGGCGGCGGGACAGGTGTCCTATTATTTGAAGGTTGGTGGTTATAATCTTTATTCTCATAACATTCCGAATCTATGCATGTGTAAAACTGACACACTAAAAGAATGGAACGAGGGAATATATTCTAGATTTTAATGTAGTATATAATGTAACATTTGTCATTGCAACATATTTGAGAAGTCATATTTAAAAAAAGAAATGAACCAGTTTTTCAAATATTCCTCTCACGAAAAACCCTTTGACCTTCATCTAACATTTCCATCAAACCCAGTCCATATCTGATCCCCCCCAGTGAGCACATGATTAACCATAGGTTAAAAATTTATTTTGTTTAAATGATCACAGAAAGATATACATTATTCATCCACCCCAAGATTAAAAAGCCCATATTACACTCCATAGCTCTTCTGGATCCCTCTGTGTGAGCAGTTGGAAGCAACAAAAATCATTCCTTTTTATGTAGTTTTCATAAAATACTACCATTTTCTTTGTGGAATTTATGTTTTTAATACAGACTTTTCAAGTTATTAACATATTCTTGTATGAAAAGATAATTAGAAAACATTAGAAGCACTGAAAGCAGTGAAATGAGTTTCCGAAACAGGCCAATCAGATAAAGAGCTTATTATATTTGACAAATTTGCACTAAAATAATCATTGTTTATGGTAGTGCCTTAGTGTGTTACTTTGAGTGTAGTGTTTTAGATGGGTGAGATTCTCTCTTGGTTGAGTCCCCACTTTGTCTCACATGGTGAATAATCAATAATACATTTCATTCTTCATGACCTTTCTGCATGACAAAGATTCATAACTGCCTGGACTCAACCCACACTACAGACTGAATGTTAATTGGGGATAAGTGGTACATGTATTGTTGACAAAATTTTGTCTCTAATAATCCGACATGGTCTGTTTATGGATCTCTTGTGGATGGGCTATCTCTTTTCTGTTTTACAATGGCTTAGAATTTAAATTCTTGGACTCAAATAGTGAAAACATATTCTGTCCTTAGTCCATGACAGATTTTTTTTTTTTTTAAATCTCAATGAAATGTGATCATTAACTTCAGTGTGCTCTGCTATCAAAACACACAACCAACCAACAGACAACCCTTGGTAAATATCGTTTTCTTTTTGGTAAAACAATAATGCTTGACATTCAGAGAGCATCATAAACACTCAAAATCAATATGTCTTATTTCCTCTGGGTTTTGTCTCTTCCGGATCCAAGTCCAAACATACCTTTTCCTGAATATCCTTGCCAATAAGAAAACAGTGGAAAAGCTTGCCTCATTAACTAGAGCCTAAAATATGCAGGGCGCAGGATGCTAGTTAGTCAACAAACAATCGTGCACATTAGAGACGCAAACATCCATGATACCCTCTCATGTCATTATGCTCCGCCACGCAGCCCAAAAACCAACTTCTTCTGCAGCTCGCCCATCTCCCTTTAAACATGACCAATTGTGCACGGCAGCGTTGGAGATCAATAAGCCTCTCCTGATCTTTTATGCACTGGAGAAAAAGAAAAAAAAACACTCTCCGCTGATGTTACAAAAGCGTGCCCTTCCATCTTTATGCAGTATGTCAATAACTGGGGCTGTGATGTTGTGGGGATGATTTCACAGTAACAAACCAGAGCTGCCTGATGAAAGTGTAAAATGGCCACAGGGCATCAGAGCATCAGAGAGAGGGTAAAACTTCTCCACAATGTACCTCCACAAACGGATTGTGTCCAGCACGCGCCTTAGATAAGCATAGGCGCTTCAGCAGGCTCACTCTCCTCATTTACCATCCATTAGGCTTTTGTAACATGCTGTGGAGTAAACTGGAGGGGGAAGAATGCTATACTAAGTCCCTCAAGCCATTTTAGACATGCGAGCAGAGAGGTAGAGAAAGGCTTTTGAATCATATAAGGGAGCCATTAAGGGAGCCTAAACAATAGGTGAAATCAGATGAGTTGAGTACTGTATATGAGACCATTTTAAATTATACCATTAAAAAAATAATAAAAATGATACAATTATACTAATAATAA